>JAVRFV010000323.1:0-76730 GCA_032716605.1 Paralithodes platypus
CTGTAATTTAGGAGAAACCGGCCTTCAGCCTGGACATTTTTCTACCGAAAAATGTACACATTTATCTGGAAGGTTGGTCTTGGGCGTATTTTGTTAAGGGGGTGACCTGCTTTTTGTTATTTCTGTCCTTTTCTCTCTTTCTCTGGCTTGTATCCATTCGGCCCCATTCAGCCAACTATTTTAAGAAGTTTATCCCCAACTAGGTGTCGATTTCTTCCTTGCGAGCGATAGCGAGCCAGCATTATATGAAGAAATCCGGCTTCGCCGGAGACATTTTTCTATCGAAAAATGTACAAATTTAGCTTGCTGTCAAACAAAAATAAAAAATATGCTGGCTCGCTACCGCTCACCAGTAAAAAAATGACACCTGGATGGGGATAAACGTCTTAAAACAGTAGGCTGAATGGGGCCAAATGAATACAAGCCAGATAAAGATAGAAAAGGCCAGAACAAAAACAGGTCACCCCCCCTTTAAGCTTGATGAAGGTCTTGGGGGCAAAGCAAAAACCTCCCCTTAACCCCTTCACCACCAGTACGTAATTGGCATCATAGTCTGGTTACCATTAGACGATTTTCTTTAGTTGATAATCTACCTCTATGACTCCAACGGGTAAATACGATCTCCATGAACCTTCTGAATACCACAGGTCCTTCTGAAACTGCAGTAAATCATCTCATTTTAGCCAGAATCGAAGGTCAAAAGGCGTCATGGTGCTCAAGGGGTTAAGAAGGCCCTATAGGAATCCTTTAACCCCTTCAGTACCGGTGACGTCTATTTTTTTTGGTTGTATTATGCTACATTTAGACGATTTTGTAAAGTTTAGGAAGGATATACAGTATGTTAACTAAACGGACGAATTGAGATAGTCTTTGTTAATCTTAAGACCTTTCGTGCCATTTAGGTGTCGATTTTTTCCTGGCGAACGATAGTGAGCCTGTAATTTTAAGAGTAACCGACCTTCGGCTGGGACATTTTTTCTACCGAAAAATGTACAAATATACCTCGAAAGGGGGTCTAGGGGATGTTTTAATAAGCTTGATGGAGGTCTAGGGAGGAAACTAAAAAATATTATTAAAAGATAAATTCATGATCAAATAAATAATCCCATCCTCCCTTTAAGGGGAGGATTTTAGTTTGGTCCCTAGATATCCTTCAAGCTTAAGATTACACCCCCTTGAGCCCCTTTCAATATAAATTTGTACATTTTTCGGTAGAAAAATGTCCCGGCTGAAAGCCGGTTCCTCTTAAATTACAGGCTCGCTATCTCTCGCCAGGATAAAATCAACACCTAAATGCCACGAAAGGTCTTAAAATTCACAGAAATGGGTTGAAAGTTCTTAAAATCGTCAACATAATGGGGCAAACGTCTTAAAATTTGAAAAACAATGGGGCTACACATGAGGGAGAAAGGTGTAAAAAAAAAAAAATCCTTCAAGTGGAAATCTCCCCTTAAACGCGTCATATCCTTTCAAGGGGTTACATATGTATTTCGTTCCCCATGCCCTCCGTTTTTTGTTTGTATATATTTTGGGGAGCCTAATTTAATTTTCCTCTCGTTTCTCCAGCCATTCTGTCGGCTAATTTCTCTGCTGTTGCTTTACTATTTTTTCGCTAGTTCCCCCTTTAATTAAATTCCGCTTTCTCCCGGCCCTCTGAACTATCTTCTTCCTCCTCCTCCCTCTTCCTCCTCCTCCTCTTCTCTTCCTTCCTCCTTCACTTACTTCTTCTCTTCCTCTTCCACTTCTTGTTCTTCCTTCCATCTTCACTTCTTTCTCTTCTGCTCCTCCTTCCTTCCTTCTCCTTTTCAATTTCGTATTTATATTCCTCCTCCTCCTCCCGTCTCCTCTTTTTCCTCCTCCTCTTCCACTTATTGTTATTCTTCCTCTTCCTTCCTCCTCCCGTCTCCTCTTCTTCATCCTCCTCCTCTTCTTGTTCTTCTACCTCTTCCTTCCTTCTCTGCTCCTCCTCATTCCTTCCTCCTCCTTTTCAACTGTTTATTCTTTCTCCTCCTCTCCTCCTCCTCCTCCTCCCATCTCTTCTTCTTCCTTCTTTCTCCAGTCCCTATTCTTGTTCTTTTTCCTTCCTCTGTCTTCTTCTTCTCTTCCTCCTCCTCCACTTCTTGTTCTTCTTCCTCTTCCACCTCCTCCTCCTATTCCTTCTCTTTCACCTCCTTCTCCTTCTCCCAATCCTCCTCCTCTTCCTCCTAATCCACCTCCTCCTCTTCCTCCTCCTCTTCCACCTCCTCTTCCTCCTCCTCCTCTTCTTTCTCTTTTACCAGATACAAAGGTCAGTCTCAACTCCTGTCACGAGATGGCTGTTTAGAGAGTCAACAACAGACAGACTGACAGACAGGGAAAGAAGGCTGTTTGATGGACGGCTGATAAAAGAGAGAGAGAGAAGGGAGGTAAGAGAGGAGAGGGAGAGGAAAATGGAAGGAGAACAATGGAAATAAGAGAAGAGAAAGTAAAGAGAATAGTGAAGAAAGTGAAACAATGGAAATGAGAGAAGAGAGAGAGAGAGGAAGTAATAGTGACGAAAGAGAAGCAATGGAAATGAGAGAAGAGAAAAGAAAGAGACTAGTGATGAAAAGAAAGCAATGGAAATGAGAGAAGAGAGAGAGGGAAGGAAGAGAATAGTGACGAAAGTGAAGCAATGAAAATACAAGAATCTATATTTGTATTAATTTCACCACAACACCAAACACCTCCAATGAAATTAATGAAAGCATATATATGGAGTCCACCGGGATTCGAACCTGGGTTATCACACACATATTTTTAAGGGGAGGTATTTAGTTTGTTCCCTAGACCTCCATCAAGCTTAAAATTACACCCCCTTGAGTCCCTTTCAAGATATATTTGTACATTTTTCGGTAGAAAAATTTCCCGGCCGAAGGCCGGTTCCTCTTAAATTACAGGCTCGCTATCGCTCGCCAGGATAAAATTGACACCTGAATGGCACGAAAGGTCTTAATATGGGGTGAAAGTTCTTAAAATCGCTAAACTAATGGGGCAAACGTTTTTTAATATCAAAAGCAATGGGGCAAGAAAAAATACCTTAAGTGGAGATCTCCCCTTAAACACTCTAACCATTACACCACCAGGACAGGAAGAGAGAGAGAGAGAGGGGAAGATAAAAGGTGAAACAATGGAAATGAGAAGAGAAAACAAAAGGAGAGCATACTGATTATTGGGAGGTACGAAAATGACCAAACTCAATAAAGTGAAACATAATCGTCTTTACTTTACTGGCGAGGACTGGGAGGGCTGAGTAACAAAAACAAATAAAACTACGTATCTATTTTAAGGGGGAGATTTCCACTTGAGGGATTTTTTTCTGGACCCCTTTCTCTCTCATGTTTAGCCCCATTGCTTTTTAGATTTTAAGACGCTCGCCCTCTTTAGTTTGGCGATTTTAAGAACTTTCGCCCCATTTCTGTCAATTTTAAGAACTTTCGTGCCATTTAGGTGTCGATTTTTTCCTGGCGAGTGATAGCGAGCCTGTAATTTGAGAGGAACCGGCTTTCGGCCGGGAAATTATTCTACCGAAAAATGTACACATTTATCTTGAAAGGGGGTCTAGGGGGTGTAATTTTAAGCTTGATGGAGTTCTAGGGAAGAAACTAAATACCTCCCCTTAAGCACCCAAATTACTCTCAAGCTTTTAAAACCCCTGAAGGATTCGAATTCCCAACATCCCGGTTCCTCCTCCTCCTTTTTCCTCCTCCTCCACCTCCCAACCCTCCCCCTCCTCCGTCTCCTTCCTTCAATTCCTCCTCCCTCCTCTTTTACTCCAATTCCTCCGTCTCCTTCCTTCAATTCCTCCTCCCCATCCGCCTCCCACCCCTCATCTTCCCTCCTCGTTCCTCCATTTCCTCCTCCTCCTTCCTCCACCTCCCCATCCTCCTCCCACCCCTCATCTTCCCTCCACTTCTTCCTCCTCCTCCATCTTCCGGCACAAAGGTCAGTTCCAACTCCTGTCACGAGCCTCAGGGGAGACAGATGACTGTTTAGAGAGTCAACAACAGGCAGACAGGGACAGGAACAGCTGGGGGTTTGACAGGAGGCGCAGAAGAAGGAAAAGAAAGGAGGGAAAGAGGGAGAGAAGAATAATGGAAGAAACACAGAAGAATGGGAATAATGCAGGGAAAGAGGGAGGGGAGAAGTAATGGAAGGAAAGGATAGCAGAGAAGATGGGGGAGATAGAAAGGAAGCGAGAGGTATAGAGGTGAGGATAAAGACGGAGGGACAACTAAACAAAAGAGATGATGTGAAAAGAAAAGAAGGGAATAAAGGAAGCTATGATGGAAGGACAAAATAAATCAACACACAGAGATATGATGGGAGAACAGAAAAAGAGAACACACAGAGAGATAATGGGAGAGGAGAAGCAGGGAGGAGAGAACAAACAGAGAGATAATGGGAGAAGAGAAGCAGGGAGGGGAGAACAAACAAAGAGATAATGGGAGAAGAGAAGCAGGGAGGGGAGAACAAACAGAGATAATGGGAGAAGAGAAGCAGGGAGGAGAGAACAAACAGAGAGATAATGGGAGAAGAGAAGCAGGGAGGCGAGAACAAACAAAGAGATTATGGGAGAAGAAAAGAAGAGAACACACAGAGAGATAATGGGAGAAGGGAGGGGAGAACAAACAAAGATATAATGGGAGAAGAGAAGCAGGGAGGAGAGAACAAACAGAGATGATATGGGAGAAACGAGATACAAACACAAGGGAAGAGGAAAGAAAGAAAGAAGTGGACGTGCACAGAGGAAACAATACAGAGTTACGACACAGATTATTTTGACTACGAACCCTATTAGCCAGAATATTCGAAGATAGTCACATCGAAGAGACACAATACATATTTTAAAATTCACTATTTATATGGACACTTGGTATTACAATAGGTGTTTCTTAAGGGGAGATTTCCACTTGAGGGATTTTTTTATTTACCCCTTTCTCCCTCATGTTTACCCCCATTGCTTTTGAGATTTTAAGACATTTGCCCCATTAGTTTGGCGATTTTAAGAACTTTCGCCCCATTTATGTCACTTTTAAAACCTTTCGTGCCATTTAGGTGTCGATATTTTCCTGGCGAGCGATAGCGAGCCTGTAATTTAAGAGGAACCGGCCTCCGGCCGGGACATTTTTCTACCGAAAAATGTATACAAATTAATCTTGAAAGGGGGTCATGGGGGTGTAATTTCAAGCTTGATGGAGGTCTAGGAAACACACTAAAAACCTCCCCTTAATTGTTATATACAAGTCAATGCTATCAGAACTTGTGTTCTTATGCTTTCTTACAATTCATAATAATTATGAGGATCATGACGCGTTTTGAAAGTTTATTTAATCTATCATTACATGATTTTATACAGCTTAGGAAATATCTGTGGGAATTTAAAGGATAAAGACTATCTTAATTAACCCTCTGAATTCTATATACCCTTCCTAATCTGAATACAATTCTGACAGCCAGAATATACTATCAAAACGCGTCATAATCCTTAAGGGGTTAACTACGAAATTTTATATTTGCCGATCATAATTTCCCATACCTTCTTTTTAAGGGGGTGACCCACTTTTGTTTTCTCCTTTTCTCTCTTTCTCTGGCTTGTATTCATTCGGCCCATTCAGCCTACTGTTTTTAAACGTTTATCCCCATCCAGGTGTCGATTTCTTCCTGGCAAGCGAAAGCTAGTCAGCATTGTATGAAAAAATCCGGCTTCGCCGGAGTCATTTTTCTATTGAAAAATGTAAAAAATTAGGCTGCTGTCAATCTTATTTTTTTTAAATATGCTGGCTCGCTACCGCTCGCCAGGAAAATATCGACACCTGGATGGGGATAAACGTCTTAAAACAGTAGGCTGAATGGGGCCGAATGGATACACTCCAGAGAGAGAGGGAGAAAGAGAGAAAAAAAAAACGAGGTGGGCCCCCTTAACCCATTGGCTGCGGGTGACGTTCCAGAACGCATAGGCAATTTAGAGCAATTTCCAGGCTTTAAAAGCCTGTAAAAGCCGTAAAAATAGAGTGTCAGTGGGCGGGAGAGTGAGGGACCTCTGTCCGACCCTCAGAGCAGCCAGCCGCTCACTGAGGTAGACTGTGGTCTCGCGCGGCTGTCTCGACAGTGTTGCCGAGCGAGCGAGAGCTAATAATTAGCGAGTTTTCCCAAATGTCTATGGCAACGCTGCGGGTGAACCCCGCCACATATGAAGCTCGTTCTGGTGTCATTTTAAAGCTATTTTCGCCTAGTTTTTGGCAGAATACAGTTCATTTAATGCAGATACTTGATTAATCATTTAGGAGTGCCTGAATATGCGCTAATAAGCCCGCAGCGTAAGGGTTAATACTGGTGTCCTTGAATCTTCTATAAAAAGAACTTGCTAATTATATATTTTTCACTACCATGGGTTAATCCAAATGTTATGCTTGGCCTCTCATTTTAAACACTTTTTCTTTAGCTTTTCGCAAATTCTCGTCTTTACCATGAAAACTGTCCTGTTTACAATGTATTTTTGGTAATCCCCAATACGTTTGTGTCAGTATTTTACTGTTATTGGCTATGCTTCCATAGAAGGTTCAATTGCATAGATAATTAATCAGTATCAACCATAATCGAGCCAATACTTATGGACTGAACTCCTCGTCTACAAAAGAAACAACAACGTTAATTTAATAATTTAACAAACACAGGCTAAATTGGTATTTTTCTCTGCGGTTCATCTTTTAATTTGGCCAATGTATCCTGAGGCGCTCGTAACTCTGCTTTACAACCTACTACAATTAATTCCCCCTCCCCCCCTTTCCACCCCAAGTGGCCCTTTGATCACGACGCTCAAGTTACAACTCAAACCATTCCTGTCTTCTCTTCCCGCCAAGTTAAATTAAGGTTAAGGGAAGATTTTAAGTATATACTATATATATATATATATATATATACCGGTATATATATATATATATATATATTATATATATCTATATATATATATATATATATATATATATATATATATATATTATACCGGTTATATATATATATATATATATATATATACTGTATATATATATATATATATATATATATATATATATATATATATACAGTATATATACAGTATATATACAGTATATATACAGTATATATATTTGCATATATACTGTATCTTTACAGTATACTGTATACCTGTATATATTTTTGTCCTATTATATTTTTTATTTTGTTTTCATTCTTTTGTTTCTAATTTTCCTCCCTAAACCTTTATCAAGCTTAGAAAATATACTCCCAAGACCCACCTTCGATATATAATATACTCCCAAGACCCACCTTCGATATATAATTGTGCAGTTTTCTTTAGAGACATTCCCGAGACGAAGGCCATTTTCTCCTAATGTGTAGGTTTGCTGTCGCTCGCCATGAAAAGATCGACACCTAAATGCCACAAAAGGTTTTAAAATTGACCAAAGACATTGGGCGAAAGGACTTACAATATCCAAACTAATGGGGAGAACGTCTTAAAATCTAAAAAAAAAAAAAAAAATGGGTCTCATCATTTCTAAATATAGATAGAATAAAATTAAGAAGACGTCGCCCGCACAGAAGGGGTTAAAGACACTTCTTTTGCTTCATTTGTATTACACATAACGATTTTTAGTATTCCACGACGCGTTTATATACTATATATATATATATATATATATATATATATATATATATATATTATTTTATTTAGACTATTGATTAAGATTAAAAGGGACCTGTTGGAGTCGCAGGGTATATTACGATAGTTTGTACGACTTTGATTACTAGAGATCCTTTTTAAACTTAAGGGGAGGTATTTAGTTTGTTCCCTAGACCTCCATCAAGCTTAAAATTACACCCCATTGAGTCCCTTTCAAGATATATTTGTACATTTTTTGGTAGAAAAATGTCCCGGCCGAAGGCCGGTTCCTCTTAAATTACAGGCTCGCTATCGCTCGCCAGGATAAAATTGACACCTGAATGGCACGAAAGGTCTTAATATGGGGTGAAAGTTCTTAAAATCGCTAAACTAATGGGGCAAACATTTTATAATATCAAAAGCAATGGGGCTAAACATGAGGGAAAAAGGGGTCAAGAAAAAAATTCCTCAAGTGGAGATCTCCCCTTAACCAAATCATCTAATGAAAACGTGATTAAGGTGGATAAACCGTCATAGAATACTGGACGGGTGAAGGGGTGAAGGGGAGGCAGTTGGTTTTTCGAGTCCTCCTCCTCCCTCATGTTTAGCCCTATTAGTTATGAGATTTCAAGACATTCGCCTCATTAGTTTGGCGATTTTCAGACCTTTTGCCCCATTCCTTTGCCAATATTAACACCTTTCATGCCATTTAGGTGTCGATTTTTTCCTAGCGAGCGATAGCGAGCCTGTATTTGATGAGGAATCGGCCTTCGGCCGGGACATTTTTCTACCGAAAAATGCACAAACTTATATCGAAGGGGGATCTTGTGGGTGCTTTTTTTAAAGTTTAGAGAACAAACTCAACCCCTTCCTTAAGGGGAGATATCCACTTGAGGGACTTTTTTCTTTACCCCCTTCTCCCTCATGTTTAGCCCCATTGCTTTTGAGATTTTAAGACGTTCGCCCCATTAGTTTGGCAATTTTAAGACCTTTCACCCAATTTATGTCACTTTTAAGACTTTTCGTCCCATTTAGGTGTTAATTTTTTCCTGGCGAGCGATAGCGAGCCTGCAATTTAAGAGGAATCGGCCTTCGACCGGGACATTTTTCTACCGAAAAATGTACAAATTTATCTTGAAAGGGGGTCAAGGGGGTGTAATTTCAAGCTTGATGGAAGTCTAGGAAACACACTAAAAACCTCCCCTTAAACCATTGAGCCGAACCAGTAAATTTTGCTGCACAATACTGTCTGGGCTTCCTTGAGCAGGCTAATCCTCTTTGCCCCTTTAACCCTTTGAAGATTATGACGCATTTTGACAGTTTATCCAGGCTATTATTGGACACCTTTATAAAGTTTAGGAAGGATCTGTGGATATTATAGAGCTAAATTCTATCTTAATTAACCCTCTCACTTCCATATACCCTTCCTAATCTCAATAAAATCGTCTAATACTAGCCAGAAAACATACAAAGGATTAATAATTATGTTTCGCACCGTCAAAGTAAACGGCGAAATTTTATCCACCCATTGAAAATTATGGATGTAATTCGCGCAAAGATTCGATTTCAAAAATATAATTCTTGCAAAGATTCGGTTTCAAAAATAAAATTCTTGCAAAGATTCGGTTTCAAAAATATAATTCTTGCAAAGATACGGTTTCAAAAATATAATTCTTGCAAAGATACGGTTTCAAAAATATAATTCGCCCGGATGCCTTGGGGATTTAAAATACATCCAAAAACAATTCGCGCCATTGTGTCTGAAACTAATCCAATTTCGGGTAGCCTTTAATCTTACACTTTTCTCCAACTCTTACTTAATTCAATATTCCCCCTCGGCGCTCGCTCCGTTCATTACCAGTCCTTCTTTCTTTCTTTTATGGGGGAAGGGGTCGCTTTTTTCTGGGTCCCCTTCTCCTTCATGTTTAGCCCCATTAGTTTTCTGATTTTAAGATGTGTGTTCCATTATTTTAGCGATTTTTGAGACCTTTCGCCCTATTTCTTTGTCAATATGAAGACCTTTCCTGCCATTTAAGGGGAGATTTCCACTTGAGGGACTTTTTTCTGGACCCCTTTCTCCCTTATGTTTAGCCCCATTGCTTTTGAAATGTTAAGACGTTCGCCCCATTAGTTGGATTATTTTATGAACTTTCGCCCCATTTCTGTCAATTTTAAGACCTTTCGTTCCATTTAGCTGTCGATTTTTTCCTGGCGAGCGATAGCGAGCCTGTAATTTTAGAAGGAATCGGCCTTCAGCCGGGACAATGTTTTCTACCGAAAAATTTACAAATTTATCTTGAAAGGGGGTCTAGGGGGTGTTTTGTCTTAAGCTTGATGGAGGTCTAGCGAGGAAACTCAAAAGTAAATAATAAAATAAAATACATAGACCACAAAAAGAAACACTACCTCCTTAAGGGGGGTGACCTGCTTTTTGTTATTTCTGTCCTTTTCTCTCTTTCTTTGGCTTGTATCCATTCGGCCCCATTCAGCCAACTATTTTAAGACGTTTATCCCCATTTAGGTGTCGATTTCTTCCTGGCGAGCGATAGCGAGCCAGCATTATATGAAGAAATCCGGCTTCGCCGGAGACACTTTTCTATCGAAAAATGTACAAATTTAGCCTGCTGTCTAACAAAAATTAAAAATATGCTGGCTCGCTACCGCTCACCAGTAAAAAATTGACACCTGGATGGGGATAAACGTCTTAAAACAGTAGGCTGAATAGGGCCAAATGGATACAAGCCAGAGAAAGACAGAAAAGGACAGAACAAAAACAAGCACTGCCTCCTTAACTCTGCCTGCTGTTGGCATTCTTTTGTTCTTGATAATCGTTTTTGCTTCTTAAATATTTAAAATTATTAACAGACATTTGCTTTATTTGTTTAGCATTGAACTGTCTTTTGCTACGGATCTTACATGTGTGTGCAGCTGTATTACTTATATGTGTGCAGCTGTATTACTTATATGTGTACAGCTGTATTACTTATATGTGTGCAGCTGTATTACTTATATGTGTACAGCTGTATTACTTATATGTGTGCAGCTGTATTACTTATATGTGTACAGCTGTATTACTTATATGTGTGCAGCTGTATTACTTATGTGTGTGCAGCTGTATTACTTATATGTGTGCAGCTGTATTACATGTGTGTGCAGCTGTATTACATGTGTGTGCAGCTGTATTACTTATATGTGTGCAGCTGTATTACTTATATGTGTGCAGCTGTATTACTTATATGTGTGCAGCTGTATTACTTATATGTGTGCAGCTGTATTACATGTGTGTGCAGCTGTATTACTTATATGTGTGCAGCTGTATTACTTATATGTGTGCAGCTGTATTACTTATATGTGTGCAGCTGTATTACTTATATGTGTGCAGCTGTATTACATGTGTGTGCAGCTGTATTACTTATATGTGTGCAGCTGTATTACTTATATGTGTGCAGCTGTATTACTTATATGTGTGCAGCTGTATTACTTATATGTGTGCAGCTGTATTACTTATATGTGTGCAGCTGTATTACTTATATGTGTGCAGCTGTATTACATGTGTGTGCAGCTGTATTACTTATATGTGTGCAGCTGTATTACTTATATGTGTGCAGCTGTATTACTTATATGTGTGCAGCTGTATTACTTATATGTGTGCAGCTGTATTACTTATATGTGTGCAGCTGTATTACTTATATGTGTGCAGCTGTATTACTTATATGTGTGCAGCTGTATTACTTATGTGTGCAGCTGTATTACTTATATGTGTACAGCTGTATTACTTATATGTGTGCAGCTGTATTACTTATATGTGTGCAGCTGTATTACTTATATGTGTGCAGCTGTATTACTTATATGTGTACAGCTGTATTACTTATATGTGTGCAGCTGTATTACTTATATGTGTGCAGCTGTATTACTTATATGTGTGCAGCTGTATTACTTATATATATTTATGTACAGTACACTTTTCTTTGCAACCATAATAAACTGCACTTTCGTTTTTGTTTGTTTTCAATTTTCGTTCCTCCTCATCGATTGTTGCATTTCTTCTCTCCCTTATTCTTCACTTTATATTTCTGAAATTCCGATATTTATATACAGTATACTGTATATATATATATATATATATATATATATATATATATATATATATATATATATAGAGAGAGAGAGAGAGAGCGAGAAAGAGAGAGAGGAGAGGAGAGTGTGTAGTGGTCAGTGGCTGTCAGTGATGAATTCAGATATATACCGGTATATATATTATACTGTATATATATAAAAAAAAAAAAAAAAAAAATCTAATTAAGTGGTTTTCCCTGCTTAGTTACATCCACATAATGTCTTACCTTCACTAATAGTCTTTCTGTTCTTACAGATAATTCGGCACTTGATGGGAGATTATATATATTTATTTATTTATTTTTTCAGTTTCCTTCCTAGAACTCCATCAAGCTTAAACAATAGCCCCAAGACCCTCCTTCGAGATAAATTTGCGCATTTTTCTTTTGAAAAAAAAAAAAACTGCGGAAGACTGGTTCCTCTTATATTTCAGGCTCGCTATTGCTCGCCAGGAGAAAATGCGACACATAAATGGCACGAAAGGTCATAACATCGCCAAACTAATGGGGTGAATATCTTAGAATCTCAAAACTAATGGGGCTAAACATGAGGGAGAAGAGGGTCCAAAAGCACTATAAATCTGCAAAGACTTAACCCTTTCAAGCTCCAATGCGCGTTTCTGTTCTCTTTCTGGCTGCTATTAGACGATGTTATTCAGATTAGTAACGGTATATGGAAATCAAAGGGTTGATTGAGATAGTATTCACCCTTTTAATACCCACAGATCCTTCCTAAGCTGCATAAAATCGTTTAATGATAGCCAAACTAAACTGCTAAAACGCGTCAGAGCTTCAAAGGGTTAAATGTGTGGGAGGAGGAGTAGACGAACAAGACAGTAAAGTTAAATATGCGTAAGAGAAAGTTAAATATGCGTAAGAGAAAGTTAAATATGCGTAAGAGAAAGTTAAATATGCGTAAGAGAAAGTTAAATATGCGTAAGAGAAAGAAATATGCGTAAGAGAAAGAGAAATATGCGTAAGAGAAAGATAAATATGCGTAAGAGAAAGTTAAATATGCGTAAGAGAAAGTTAAATATGCGTAAGAGAAAGTTAAATATGCGTAAGAGAAAGATATATGGTAATGGTTAGCTTGTGGATGTATTATCTCACATTTATTATTCATCCATTATGTATACAGTATATATATCTTATTGCATTACTTTCATTTAAGGGGGGTGACCTGTTTTTGTTCTGTCCTTTTCTATCTTTCTCTGGCTTGTATCCATTTGGCCCCATTCAGCCTACTGTTTTAAAACGTTTATCCCCATCCAGGTGTCATTTTTTTACTGGTGAGCGGTAGCGAGCCAGCATATTTTTTATTTTTGTTTGACAGCAGGCTTAATTTGTACATTTTTCGATAGAAAAATGTCTCCGACAAAACCGGATTTCTTCATATAATGCTGCCTCGCTATCGCTCGCCAGGAAGAAATCGACACCTAGATGGGCATAACCGTCTTAAAATAGTTGGCTGAATGGGGCCGAATGGATACAAGCCAGAGAAAGAAAGAAAAGGACAGAAATAACAAAAAGCAGGTCACCCCCCCTTAAAAAGAACACCCACTAAACCCCCTCTTCAAGATAAACGTGTAAACAAAATTGGTAGACAACTGTCCTAGCTTACGGCCGGTTCCTTGTAAAATTACAGGCTCGCTATCGCTCGCCAGGACACCTAAATGGCACGAAAAGATCTTACTATTGACAAAGAAATGGGGTGAAAGGTGTCCAAATCGCAAAACTGACCGAACGAACGTCTTAAATTCTCAAAAATAATATGTTAAACATGAGGGAGAAAGGGGTCCACAAAAAGCCAATACCTCCTTAAATGGGAACTACGAGGAGGAGAGGGGAAATTGACCACTTACGAGTTTAAGGGGGGTGACCTGCTTTTTTCTCTCTCTGGGTTGTATCCATTCGGCCCCATTCAGCCTACTGTTTTAAGACTTGTATACCCAACCAGGTGTCGATTTATACCTGGCGAGCGATAGCGAGCAACCATATTTTGGATAATGAGTTAGACAACTGGCTAAATTTGTACATTTTTCGATAGAAAAATGTCTCCGGCGAAGCCGGATTTCTCCATAAAATGCTGGCTCGCTATCGCTCGCCAGGAATAAATCGACACCTGGATGGGCATAAATGTCTTAAAACAGTTGGCTGAATGGGGACACATGGATACAACCAAGAAAGATAAAAAAAGCAGGACACCCCCCTTAAGGCTATAAAGAAGTTGGAGGGTTTTTACATTGACATTTAGCTGAATTACCAGCTAAAATGTGGTTGCAGTACATTTATATACACACACACAAATAAATTCAACATACTTTTTATCCATTAGACATCTACTTTATTATTGTATTTCTGTTTAACCCTCTCCGACATATGACGCAATTTTGAGCCTATTGGGGATACTTTAAAGCCTTTGTAACCATCAGGGGTATTTAGAAACCTTTAGTTTAGTTACTTCAACCTCTGCAGTTGTCTTTGAGTTAGCTGTGGGCAGAAAACTAATTTTGGAGAGGTAATTATAAGAGTGAGAGAACTCTATTTCTTATTGCTAATCTGGCAACCTCTGCGTCATATGTGCGGAAAGGGTTAATATCGATGTTTACGGCTACAACTTCCTTATAGAACGAAACTCGCAAGTCAGTAATTCCCTTGGGTAATGGGGTCATTATTTTAGCTTAGGTGCCCACGTAGGTACAAAGTCATTCCTAACAAGTGTGCTACTGTTAAGGGAGCCCACCTCGCTTTTTGTTTCTCTTTCTCTCCCTCTCTCTGTGGCTTTTATCCATTCGGCCCCATTCAGCCTACTCTTTTAAGATGTTTACCCCCATCCAGGTGTCAATATTTTCCTGGCGAGCGGTAGCAAGCCAGCATATATATTTTTTTGTTTCGACAGCAAGCTAAATTTGTACATATTTCGATAGAAAATTGTGTCCGGTGAAGCCGGATTTCTCCGTACAATGCTGGCTCGCTATCGCTCGCCAGGAAGAAATCGCCACCTGGATGGGGGGGATAAACGTCTTAAAACAGTTGGCTGAATGGGGCCGAATGGATACAAGCCAGGGAAAGAGAGAAAAGGAGAGAAAGATAAAACAAAACCGGTGACCCCCTTAACGTAATCGGAGTAGGTAATTGGCTGTGTGTGTGTGTGTGTGTGTGTGTGTGTGTGTGTGTGTGTGTGTGTGTGTGTGTGTGTGTGTGTGTGTATATATGTGGGTGTGTATTTGTCTCTCTGTGTGTGTATCTTTCAGTATTCGTGAATTATGATATATTTTCACTTGACTATATTTATTATATTACACGATGTTTTTTGTAGTTTAAGAAGGAATTATAGGGGTCAGTAAAATCTTGTTATTCTCTCTCTCTCTCTCTCTCTCTCTCTTTCACTTTACACACACACACCCACTCACTCTCTCTCACTTTACACACACACTCACTCACTCTCACTCTCTCTCTCTCTTTCACTTTACACACACACACACACTCACTCACTCTCACTCTCTCTCTCTCTCTCTCTCAATACATTTTCACCAAGTGCATCGATAGAGAACTCATTCCTCGTACTCCCTTCTCTCTCAACGTCAAACCTCTATCTCTCTCTCTCTCTCTCTCTCTCTCTCTCTCTCTCTCTCTCTCTCTCTCTCTCTCTCTCTCAATACATGTTCACCAAGTGCATCAATAGAGAACTAATTCATCGTACTTCCTCCTCTCTCAACGTCAAACCTCTCTCTCTCTCTCTCTCTCTCAATACATGTTCACCAAGTGCATCGATAGAGAACTCATTCCTCGTACTCCCTCCTCTCTCAACGTCACACCTCTCTCTCTCTCTCTCTTTCTCTCTCTCTCTCTCTCTCTCTCTCTCTCTCTCTCTCTCTCTCTCTTTCTCTCTCTCTCTCTCTCTCTCTCTCTCTCTCTCTCTCTCTCTCTTTCACTTTACACACACACACTCACTCACACTCTCTCTCTCTCTCTCCCTCTCTCTATCTCTCGATACATGTTTACCAAGTGCATCGATAGAGAACTCATTCCTCGTACTCCCTTCTCTCTCAACTTCAAACCTCTCTCTCTCTAAGTAACTACTCTATTCCTTTTAATTACCCCCTGAGCTTGTCGGTTAATAATGGTTCTTAAGGGGAGATCTCCACGTGAGGGATTTTTTTCTTGACCCCTTTCTCCCTCATGTTTAGCCCCATTGCTTTTGATATTATAAAACGTTTGCCCCGTTAGTTTAGCGATTTTAAGAACTTTCACCCAATATTAAGACCTTTCGTGCAATTCAGGTGTCGATTTTATCATGGCGAGCGAGAGCGAGCCTGTAATTTAAGAGGAACCGGCCTTCGGCCAGGACATTTTTCTACCGAAAAATGTACAAATTTATCTTGAAAGGGACTCGAGGGGGTGTCATTTTAAGTTTGATGGAGGTCTAGGGAACAAACTAAATACCTCCCCTTAATAAGCTGCACCAAAGGCATCCCCAAGGCAGTAAGGGAGGTAGTGGTTCTTTGTTAGCCTATTTATTTATTTCTTCATTCATTTTTTTTTCGTTTCCTCGCTAGACCTCCATCAAGCTTGAAACAATACCCCGTCGAGATAAATGTTTACATGTTTCGGTATAAAATCGTCCTGGTTCCTCCTTATTTATAGGCTCGCTATCGCTGGCCAGGAAAAAAATAGCACGAAAGGTCATAAACTTAACCGTTTCACACATTTATGACGCAGAGGTTGCCAGATTAGCAATAAGAAATAGAGTTCTCTTACTCTTATAATTGGCTCTCCAAAATTAGTTTTCTGCCCACAGCTAACTCAAAGACAACTGCAGAGGTCGAAGTAACTAAACTAAAGGTTTCTAAATACCCCTGGTGGTAACAAAGACTTTAAAGTATCCCCAATAGGCTCAAAATCGCGTCATATGCGTGAAAGGGTTAACAAATTCTTAGACTAATGGGACTACCCATGAGGGAGAAAAGCAACTGCCTTCCTTTAAGGGGGGTCACCGGCTTTTTTTGTTTTATCTTTCTCTCCTTTTTCTCTCTTTCCTTGGCTTGTATCCATTCGGCCCCATTCAGCCAACTGTTTTAAGACGTTTATCCCCATCCAGGTGTCGATTTCTTCCTGGCGAGCGATAGCGAGCCAGCATTGTATGGAGAAATCAGGCTTCGCCGGAGACATTTTTCTATCGAAAAATGTACAAAATTTAGCTTGCTGTCAAAACAAAAACATACTGTATATATGCTGGCTCGCTACCGCTCGCCAGGAAAATATTGCCACCTGGATGGGCTTAAACGTCTTAAAACAGTAGGCTGAATGGGGCCGAATGGATACAAGCCAAAGGGAGAGGGAGAGAAAGAGAAAACAAAAAGCTAAGTGGACCCCCTTAAGCTCGTACCACCACCAACACCACCACCACCAACGCTTGGCTTCATAGCGAGTCCGAGTTATGTATATAATTGTAACTAACTCAATTGGATACACATTAACTATTGTGAACGTGCTTATTCTCCTTTAGTTTCTCTCCATTCGACGTATTTCATAATTATAACTACCCAAATGTATACTTGAGGTTTCCACATGAGGGATTTTTTTCCTTGACTCCTTTCTCCCTCATGTTTAGCCTCATTGTTTTTCTAATTTTAAGACGTTTGCCCCATTGTTTTGACGATTTTAAGAACTTTCAACCCATTTCTGTCAATTTTAAGACCTTTCGTGCCATTTAGGTGTCGATTTTATCCTGGCGAGCGATAGCGAGCCTGTAATTTAAGAGGAACCGGCTTTCAGCCGGGACATTTTTCTACCGAAAAATGTACAAATTTATCTTGAAAGGGGCTCAAGGGGGTGTAATCTTAACCTTGAAGGATATCTAGGGACCAAACTAAAAACCTCCCCTTAACTACATCTTCTCAACTTCCTCTCACGTATTCTTATCTCATTTAGTTTCTACGCATTTCATCTATGTTGCAAGATGTATTAAGTAACACCCCGTTCTTAACATTAATCATCCATTACAAACCCCCAATGCACTTGAATAAACTAATGAAAGCAATTATGGTCCTCCCGGGATTCGAACTCGGGACACCACACCCAGAACATAAGCTTTACTGTATTCCTAAGCCTTCCTATATACGCCTACCTCTCTTAGTTCTATCATATTGTTTTTATTTACTTTTATTCCCCGTTATACCTTCATCCTGACCCATTGTTATCACACTTTACTCCTGTGCCATCTACTGTCCCTATTGTGTGTTCATCCTTTATTTATTTAGCTCTACTACCTTCCTCCATCCTTCTGATTGTTCCTATCCCTCCTCCTGTACTCTCCTCTATTCCTCCTACTTTCCTGCCTCTCTCCTACTTTCCTCCATCCCTTCTACTTCCCTCCATCTCTCCAGCTTTCCTACATCCTTCCTATCTTCCCCATCCCACTTACTTCCTCCTTTCTATCTTCCTTCATCCCTCATCCTACTTTCCTCCCTCCCTCCTCCCCTTTTACTCCATCCTACTCCATCCTACTCCATCCCAACTCCTTCATCCCTCGTCTTGGTACTGCCTTCGTAACATTATTCAAGACGTTTCGTTTGATCTTCAGGGTTGAGAAATTGGCGTCAGAGAAGGAGGAAGTGGGAACGGCGCTGGATGAATGGATGGATGGATGGATAGATGGATTAATGGATGGATAGATGGATGGATAGATGGATGAATGGATAGATGGATGGATAGATGGATTAATGGATGGATGGATGGATAGATGGATGAATGGATGGATGGATGGAAGGAAGGATGGCGAGATGGATAGATACATTGAAATATAAGTGGATTGGTGAATTGAAATCTAGATGGATGGATCTACTGCAAGGCAATAGATGATGTTTAATGGATGAACACAGAGGGATGGATGAAATGAAGTATGGATGGATGTGTGAATTAAATATGGGTGGATGAATGTATTTAGATTAATAACAGCGTTGATATAGATAGTTGGATGATTAGACAAATGACGTGCAATATGAATGGATGCACTTAAGGGAGTCACCTGTTTTTTCTCTTTCTCTCCTTTTCTCTCTTTTTCTGGCTTGTATCCATTCGGCCCCATTCAGCCAACTGTTTTAAGACGTTTATCCCCATCCAGGTGTCGATTTCTTCTTGGCGAGCAATAGCGAGCCAGCATTGTATGGAGAAATCCGGCTTCGCCGGAGAAATTTTTCTATCGAAAAATGTACAAATTTAGCTTGCTGTCAAAACAAAAATATATATGTGCTGGCTCGCTACCGCTCGCCAGGAAAATATTGACTCCTGGATGGGGGTAAACGTCTTCAAACAGTAGGCTGAATGGGGCCGAATAGATACAAGCCAAACATAGAGGCAGAGAAAGATAAAAAAAAAAGCGAGGTGGCCTCCCTTAATACCTGTTATTCTGACTAGCTGGTTATATGCTATTATATGAATACCTGTTATTCTGACTGGCTGGATATATGCTATTATATGAATAACTGTTATTCTGACTGGCTGGATATATGCTATTATATGAATAACTGTTATTCTGACTGGCTGGATATAGGCTATTATATGAATAACTGTTATTCTGACTGGCTGGATATAGGCTATTATATGAATAACTGTTATTCTGACTGGCTGGATATAGGCTATTATATGAATAACTGTTATTCTGACTGGCTGGATATAGGCTGTTATATGAATAACTGTTATTCTGACTGGCTGGATATAGGCTGTTATATGAATTAGATTATATATCATATATTTTGTATTAATTTCACCACAACACCAAACACCTCCAATGATATTAATGAAAGCATATAATTATGTGATCCACCGGGATTCGAACCCGGGTTATCACACACAGATTTTTGCCACCTTAACCATTACACCACCAGGACGGTTAAAGGTTTATGCACACGCCTACGACTTATTATTATCCATTCTCGAATACTGGATATTAATTCAATCATGTTCATATTCCCACCGCACTATGATAGCCTAATGTTTAAGGGGAGGTTTTTAGTTAATTCCCTAGACTTCCATCAAGCTTAAAATTACTCCCCCTAGACCCCCTTTCAAGATAAATTTTTACATTTTTCGGTAAAAAATGTCCCGGCTGAAAGCCGGTTCCTCTTATATTACAGGCTCGCTATCGCTCGCCAGGATAAAATCGACACCTAAATGGCACGAAAGGTCTTAAAATTGACAGAAATGGGTCGAAAGTTCTTAAAATCGTCAAAATAATGGGGCGAACGTCTTAAAATTAGAAAAGCAATGGGGCTAAACATGAGGGAGAAAGGAGTCAAGAAAAAAATCTCTCAAGTGGATATCTCCTCTTAAGCGAGAGAAAGAATATTCATGGTTGGATTAATGAAAACAAATATGGATAGATAGGCTGCTTTAAAAGTGGATGATCCGCTGAATGGGATTAAAGGATTAACCTAAAAGGCAATTGAGAATGCAAAATTGATAAAGTAGCAATGGCAGAAATAAATGCATCAAAGTCCATACGATCAGAGAGAGAGAGAGTGTGTGTGTGAAAGTGAGAGCGAGAAAGAGAGAGAGAGAGAGAGAAAGTGAGAGAGAGTACAAAGGAGTACAAAGGAAATCAAGCAACAACAGGTCTAGTGACCCTTCTAGGCTGCTTGTCCTCCAAAACACTGAGGATCAAGTGTCCAAACAGTGGTTTAGAGTGGGTAAGGGAACATTGGAAAGGGAACTACTGCCATGGAACTAATGTCCGTGGCAGTACTAGGAAGTTAGTAGGGGACATATGGGTTAGTAACTGAGGGGAGGATAAAATAAAGTTATTCATTTACAAACGCAGTCAGTCGCGGGTTTGATGCGAGATATTTGTCTAGGCGGAGTTTAAATGAATCAACAGTGCTGCAGTCTATAACGTCTCGGGGAAGCCCATTCCACAAGTTGACAACTCGATTGAAGAAGAAATTCTTAGATTCGTGTGAGTTAAAAGATTTACCAAGAGAGAGAGAGAGAGAGAGAGAGAGAGGGGGGGGGGGGGGGAGAGAGAGGGCGAGAGACAGACAAACAGACAAACAGAACCATTATACTTTAAAATATATATATTGGAAAATCACCATTACATTACTACATCTCCAAAACTACACACACAAAGCCCAACATCCATGAAACACATTACTAGAGTGAAGCCTTGCAACTAAAGGGGAGGCAGACCGTTTTTCTGGACCCCCTTCTCCCTAATGTTTAGCCCCACTAGTTTTGAGATTATAAGACGTTCGGCCCATTAGTTTGGCCATTTTAACACCTTTCGCCCCATTTCGTTGTCAATTTTAAGACCTTTCGTGCCATTTAGGTTTCGATTATTTCCTGGCGAGTGATAGCGAGCCTGCAGTTTTAAAAGGAACCGGCCTTCGGCCGGGACATTTTTCTACCGAAAAATTTACAAATTTATCTTAAAGGGGGGGGGGGGGGGGTTCTAAGCTTGATGGAGGTCTAGGGAGGAAACTAAAAAATAAAGGAATACTTGAATTAATAGGCCAAAAGAACGGCCCATCTCCCCTTAAGGCTGCGGTACATAAGGTTGTTTGTTGGTTGGTTAAGGGGAGATAGGTCGCTTTTCTAGACCACCTTTTCCCTCATCTTTAGCCCCATTTGTTTTGAGATTATAAGACGTTCGCCCTATAGTTTGGCGATTCTAAAACTTTTCACCTCATTTAGTTGTCAATATTAGGACCTTTCGTGCCATTTAGGTGTCGATTTGTTCCTGGCGAGCGATAGTGAGCCTTCGGTTGTATCATGTATCTCGCACTTCGTCAAGATAACAAAGTGGAATTCCTGTGCCACACTGCGAGAAACTTGATACGTTTAAAGATAATGTTCTTCTTCTTTATATTATTGATATACAGTTTGTTAACCCCTTCTGTACCGGCGACGTCTTCTTAACTTTATTCTAGCTATATTTAGAAGAGTTTGTCCAGTTTAAGAAGGATCTGTGGTAGTAAAAAGGGTTAAGAGAGATAGTTCAAAGCCTGTTAATTGCTGGAGGCCCTTTTTTTTTGTTTAATGGTAGCCAGAATAAAGTTAAAAGCACTACCCCGCTACAGAAGGGGTTAAGGAGAGCCTGTTAGGATTAAATTATATATAAATCTGTCACTGATAAAACAACGACCTTGTACGGTTGACAAACAAGTTTATTAAATATAATTGACATGTCAATTCTTGAAGGAAAAGGACAATTCTTTATAATAGCCTGTTTATATATTATGTTGTATTGTGACACCCACATATATAATTATGAGAGAGAGAGAGAGAGAGAGAGAGAGAGAGAGAGAGAGAGAGAGAGAGAGAGAGAGAGAGAGAGAGAGAAAACAAAATCTGTATATTTTTGTAAATAAATTAAATATTGTAAACTAAGCATAAACTGGTCTTTATTATGTAATGTTTTTACTTTTACTAGCATTATATTGTAGCAAAACGTTTAAATAATGCTAAGAGAGAGAGAGAGAGAGAGAGAGAAGGTGAAGAGGAGGAGGGAAAAGTGAGTGAGAGAAATCCACAGAGTATCAGAAGAAAGAGAGAGAGAGAGAGAGAGAGAGAGAGAGAGAGAGAGAGAGAGAGAGAGAGAGAGAGAGAGAGAGAGAGCCCGACGAACATATGCAATTAAATTCGAGCCAGTGAGCCAAGGTAAGAATGTGAGGTGAAGCGAAGAACACGAGTTGGTAATTAAGTCAACTTGTATTGATTGGCAAAGAATGGTGATCCGTGGAGAGAAACACAAGAGGAGGAGGAGGAGGAGGAGGAGGAGAGAAACACAAGAGGAGGAGGAGGAGGAGGAAGAGGAGGAGAGAAACACACAGGAGGAGGAGGAGGAGGAAGAAGAGAAGAACACAAGAAGAGGAGGAGGAGGAGGAGGAAGAGAAAAACACTAGAAGAGGAGGAGGAGGAGGGATACACTAGAAGAGGAGGAAGAGGAGAGACACACAGAGGAGGAGGTGGAGGAGAGATACACAGAGGAGGAGGAGGAGGAGGAGAGATACACAGAGGAGGAGGTGGAGGAAAGATACACAGAGTAGGAGGAGGAGAGATACACAGAAGAGGAGAGACACACAAAGGAGGAGGAGGAGGAGGAGAGAAACACAAGAAGAGGAGGAGGAGAAGAGACACAGTGAGACTCTTGACGTTGGGAAATAGTGGACTATCATTATCTCTTCATCGTCATCATCATCATCAGCCTATATTAACTAAGGACTGGAGTTCTCGAAAAGGGTCTCCAGTGATGACGCTATTCTTGACTTACAGTGTGCTGGCTTTATAATCCAGAATGGTTGATAGCCTCTGAAGTCCTATTTTAACTAACTAACTAACTAACTAAATTAACCTCTTCTGTACCGGCGACGTCTTTTTTATTAGATTTCAGCTGCATTTAGACGATTTTAAGAAGCTGAGGAAGGATATATGGCAGCTAGAAGGATGAATTGAGATAGTCTGTAGCCTTTTAACGGGCAGACGTCCTTCCTAAGCTGAATAAAATCGTCTAATAGTTGCCAGAAGATAATGAAAAGATGTCACCGGTCCTGAATGGGTTAAATCCAATGCAAACCCAACTTATAAATACATGCATACATACGTACATACACTTGAGGGCATAAATCGTGGCCTTACGTTTTCGAAGCTATCCTCAATTGAAATGAATCTTCTCACTAATGTTTTACCTAATAATTATGGGTTATACTGTGTTGGTGGTGTAATGGTTATGTTTTGGGTGTAGTGTCCCGAGTTCGAATCCCGGGAGGATCTATAAGTGTTCATTAATTTATTCAAGTACATTGGGGTTTGTAATGAAGGATTAATGTTAAGAACGGGGCGTTACTTAACCCCTTCAGCACCATGACGCCTTTTACCTCTGATTCTAGCTATAATTAGATGATGTTATGCAGCTTAAGAAGGACCTAGGTTACTAATAGGGCGTATTGACACCGTATTTACCCATTTATGCAGCTTAAGAAGGACCTAGGTTACTAATAGGGCGTATTGACACCGTATTTACCCATTTGATTCGTATAGGCAGACTACAAACTAAAGAAAATCGTCTAATGGTAACCCGAATAGGATGAAAATGACGTCATGGTGGTGAAGGGGTTAATATACAATTCGGAGGATAGTTGTGTTGTGCGAGGGTTCATAATATAATAAATATAATAAATAATAAATAATTAGAATGTACAGTCAACTCGTATAATCCGCAGAGTTTCAGATTATCATTTTGGCTTTTTAGCAGCTTAAGAGTTAATGCTTACTATAAATCAGAGGTATATAACATGGGCAATATATGAAACAAGTATTATATAAGCGAGACTGTTTCCTATAGCAATCTGAACTAATTGTATTGCATAACTACAATTTCTGAGACTCTGCGGATTAAACAAGTTGACTGTAAATACATATATTTGAAAGACTAAGTAACCCCTAAAAGGTACTGTACAATAGCCTGCAGTTAAAAATTGTACATAATTAATAGAAAAATAAATTAAGCGCCAATTAATTATTTTAAAGCATCCCTTTAAGGGGAGGTCTCCACTTGAGGGATTTTTTTCTTGACCCCTTTCTCCCTCATGGTTAGCCCATTGTTTTTGAGATTTTAAGACGTTTGCCCCATTAGTTTGGTGATTTTAAGAATTTCCGCCCCATTCTGTCAATTTTAAGACCTTTCGTGCAACTTAGGTGTCGATTTTATCCTGGCGAGCGATAGCGAGCCTGTAATTTAAGAGTAACCGGCCTTCGGCCGGTACATTTTTCTACCGAAAAATGTACAATTTTATCTTGAAAGGAGGTCAAAGGGGTGACATTTTAAGATTGCTGGAGGAGTAGGAAACAAACTAGAAACCTCCCCTTAAGTACATGTCCAAGTCAACGTTTTCCCTCATGCACTGCTCACTGTCTCAATTTTATCTTATAGTTAGTATCAGCTACTTTTGCACACGAGTGTACGGTTTCAGTCTCATGTCCTAATGGCGGCGTTCCAGGCAGCCCCATTCGGGGTAGCCTCATATATCAAGATATTAACGTTTTGTTGACATTGTAGTACCCAAGTGCAGCACCCTATAGATTTTTTTTTTGTTCTCCAAATTTTGACCATCCATCCTCTCCACTTGCCCAATATTACCAAATCTGCTCATACACATCTCCTTGTTGGTTTTCACCGACTTCTTTACTTTGCATTAGATATCTGATTTGTTTAGCTTTTAACTAAATAAACTAAATAATCAAATAAACCATTGAGTAAAGTGCATTGATATATGAACATTCTTTCGACAGGTATTGGAGAGATGGGAGAGTCCCGACAGACTGGAATTATAGGTAATACCTTTTCTGTACACTCTGAGACACAAATACTGGCCAAATGTGAACCCAGGAACAGCATAAAGGAACTCCGAAAATACAAAATGACATAGACAATGCATTTCAGTCCGAGAGACTTTTAATATGTCAAGACCATCATTTATGTCACTATAAATAACTAATGCTTGATTATTGATATTTGGGCTGGCACAATAAATCCTGCCACATTCCAAAATAACTATCCCCTTATTGATTAATTATTTAACATATCATTTAAGGGGAGGTATTTAGTTTGTTCCCTAGACCTCCATCAAGCTTAAAATTACACCCCCTTGAGTCCCTTTCAAGATATATTTGTACATTTTTCGGTAGAAAAATGTCCCGGCCGAAGGCCGGTTCCTCTTAAATTACAGGCTCGCTATCGCTCGCCAGGATAAAATTGACACCTGAATGGCACGAAAGGTCTTAATATGGGGTGAAAGTTCTTAAAATCGCTAAACTAATGGGGCAAACGTTTTATAATATCAAAAGCAATGGGGCTAAACATGAGGGAGAAAGGGGTCAAGAACAAAAATCCCTTAAGTGGAGATCTCCCCTTAAGCAGTTCGAGGAAAGTCAAGGAGTACAAAAAAGTACAAAGAAACTTCAGCAACAACATGTCTCGCGACCCCTCGAGGTTACTTGCTCTCCAGGTGTTACTGCTTAAGGGGAGATATCCACTTGAGGGATTTTTTTCTTGACCCATTTCTCCCTCATGTTTAGCCCCATAGCTTTTGATATTATAAAATGTTTGCCCCATTAGTTTAGCGATTTTAAGAATTTTCACCCCATATTAAGACCTTTCGTGCCATTTAGGTGTTGATTTTATCCTGGCGAGCGATAGCGAGCCTGTAATTTAAGAGGAACCGGCCTTCGGCCGGGACATTTTCTACCGACAAATTTACAAATTTATCTTAAAAGGGACTCAAGGGGGTGTAATTTTAAGGTTGATGGAGGTCTAGTGAACAAACTAAATACCTCCCCTTAAGTATACACAAGCAAAATAATAAAATCTAAATTAACGGTGTTCCTAAGGATTTAAGTTGATTGGATGAAAGTTAGTGGTATATTGCATGACAGTGTTGATAAGCAAAAATCTGTAAGTATGTTAACCCCTTCCGTACCGGCGATGTCTTTTCCCTTTTATTCTAGCTATATTTAGACGGTTTTGTGCAACTGAAGAAGGATCTGTGGTAGTAAAAAGGGTTAATTAAGATAGTTCGAAGCCTAGTAATTGCTGGAAGTCCTTTTGAAACTGAATAAAATCAACTAATAGTAGCCAGCATAAAGTTAAAAGACGTCTCCGGGACAGAAGGGGTTAAGAGCAGAAAGAATTGCATCTTAACCCTGTCCGACATATGACGCGATTTTGAGCCTATTGGGGATACTTTAAAGCCTTTGTTACCATCAGGGGTATTTAGAAACCTTTAGTTTAGTTACTTCAACCTCTTTAGTTGTCTTTGAGTTAGCTGTGGGCAGAAAACTAATTTTGGAGAGGTAATTATAAGAGTGAGAGAACTCTATTTCTTATTGCTAATCTGGCAACCTCTGCGTCATATGTGCGTGAAAGGGTTAATTGTAATACCCAAACCAAATCTGGCTGGGTATCATGATTACATACTCGGTGTACCGCACGCCGCCGCACTTTACCTTCCCCACGTAGTTGGGTTTCCTATTCTGGGAGCCTTAAAAAGGGGGGGGGGGGGATGCTTCACTTTTTGGACGATTTTTGCATGTATTCAATATTTTTCTAGTTTCCTCCCTAGATCTTCATCAAATTTAAAAAAAACATCCATTAGCTTCCCCTTTTAGATTATTTTGTACATTTTTCAGTAGAAAAATTTCCCGGCCGAAGGCCGGTTCTTCCAACATTACAGGCTCACTATCGTTCGCCAGGGAAAAAATCGACACCTAAATAGCACGAAAGGTCTAAATATTGACGAAGAAATGGGGCTAAAGGTCTTCAAATCGACTAACTAATGGAGCAAACATCTTAACATCTGAAAACTAATGAGGCTAAACATGAAGGAGAAAGTGGTCCAGAAAACCGGCCCATCCCTCCCTTAAGCCCGCCTTAAGTTACGGTGGGCTTTGTGAATCCAGGGGCCGGATGTACACACAATAGGTAGGTTAATAATAGGGCATAATCCAGGGGCCGGATGTACACACAATAGGTAGGTTAATAATAGGGCATAATCCAGGGGCCGGATGTACACACAATAGGTAGGGCATATTATTAACTTCCAAAAGCTTTAGTAGGTTTTTAATTTTTGTTCTTACTTTTTCGGATTATATAAATTAATTGTGTACATTAAAATGTAAAACTTGCAAACTAAACAAACCAAAATTGGGACAAGGACAATATAAAGTCAAATTAAATTATCAAAATCGCTATGTGGAAACATATTATATTCTTCACTAAAAATGGCTACACTACATTTGCCTTAGTTTTATATTGTACATCAATCAAATTCATTACACTTGATTTTATATGTTATGAGCTTTCGAGAGTATAGGCAAATGTACATGCATAATAGCCAACTCTCCCTTTTATTCCTAGTATTTCATATCCTAAGGTTGAAATCAGGAAACTAATGGGGTGAACGTCTTAAAATTTCAAATCTAATGGGGCTAAACATGAGGGAGAAGGGGTCTAGAAAACGAGGGTTGCTGAATCCAAGTTAGCACAGCCGCTCTTAACCCCTTCTGTACCGGCGACGTCTATTTAATATTGTTCTAGCTATGATTTTTTTGAGGTCTAAAAAGGATCTGTGATAGTAAAAAGGGTTACGTGAGAGAGTACGAAGCCCGTTAATTACTGGAGGCCCTTTTTAAACTGAATAACATCGTTTCATAGTAGCCATAGCTAGTGCCCCCCCCCCCCCCTTGTTACATTTTCTTTGGTACTTTCTCTTGCTCAATATCTTATAATCCTGCTGTCTTTTGGCACTGTCCGCTTCTTCGCACATTCTTCCTTTGCTCTCTCTCTCTCTCTCTCTCTCTCTCTCTATATATATATATATATATATATATATATATATATATATATATATATATATATATATATATATATATATATATATATATATATATATATATACCTATCTATTTAGCTATCACACACACGTACACTACTAAAGTCCAATATACCACACCTGAAATAAAGCAGGCTGGACCGAAAAAGCCCCGTTCCCAGAAGGCCGCCACAGGATGCGCGCCTCCTACGTACTGTAGACTAAAGTTGTACAATCCAGGAATACTGTTAAGGGGTGATTATGGATCCCCTTTTCCCTCATGTTTAGCCCCATTAGCTGTGGAATTTTAAGACGTTAACCTCATTTTTTGGCTATATTTTTAAAACCTTTCGTTTCATTTCTTTGTCAATTTTAAGAACTTTAGTGCCCTTTAGGTGTTGATATTTGTACCTGGCGAGCGATAGCAAGCATACATTTTAAGAAGAACCTGCCTAAGAGCCGGGGCATTTTCCTAACGATAAATTTAATTATTTTAATAATTACTTATATATATAAAAACGAAAATGTTCCCCTTAATGCTCACAGGACGACACGATACATCGGGTGAAATACGGAAGTGGGACTTTCGTTATCGTATTCTCCTATATCTTGGGACAAATCCTTTACTTCGCCCCCTAGAAACTTTAAATTATCCCCAGTCCTCTGTGTGCTGGGAAGAGAGGTCAGCTGGCGTGTGTTCTTACGTGTTGTGGTGTGTGTGTGTGTTTGTGTGAGTTTTTGTGTGTGTGTGTGTCTGTGTGTGAGTGTGTGTGTCTGTGTGAGTGTGTGTTTATATGTGTATGTGTGTATGTTTGTGTGTGTATTTATGTGTGTGTTTATGTGTGTGAGAAAGAGAGAGAGAAAGACAGACAGAGAGAGAGAGAGAGAGAAAGCGTATGTTTGCGTGTAAGAAAGGGCAAGCAAAGGAGGTAGTAGAAGTGAGAAATAAACTAGAGATGAACAAAAAAACACATACTAAGTCTATATTAAAATCAAGGAAAATGGGAGTAACAAATCTATGAAGCCAGGTAGGTAAAATCCAAATGCAATGCAATTAACCCAAAACGCAATAA
This sequence comes from Paralithodes platypus, assembly GCA_032716605.1. Taxonomy (NCBI): domain Eukaryota; kingdom Metazoa; phylum Arthropoda; class Malacostraca; order Decapoda; family Lithodidae; genus Paralithodes; species Paralithodes platypus. The sequence goes on from JAVRFV010000323.1 coordinate 29,216, forward strand.
GTAAAAGCTAAAATATAATACAAAACGCAATAAGTACAAGCCCAAATAAATAAAAGCCCGGACAGGACCGCTTTTGCCTCTGTGTTTGCACCCGAGGGGGACTCGGTAAACGTCAAATAATATAAACCCACAGTAATTAAATCGTAAACTTGGGTGGAAAAAGCTGGTGGTGGTGTTGTGTGGGGTGAGGGCTGTTTTAGGTTATTGTGTGGGCTTGGATGGGGTGGGGGCTGTATGGTGATGGTGTGTGGTGGGTAGGGACTATTGTGTTTGGGGGGGGGGGAGAGGGGGTTGTATGGTGGTGGTGTGTGGGGGTGGTGAGGAGTTTGTTAGGTTCGTGTGGGGGGAGGGGGGGCTGTGTTAGGTTTGTGTGTGTGGGGGGGGGGGGGGGTGCGGGCTATGTTAGGTTTTTATGTATGGGGGTGGGAGTGCTTTGTGGTGATGATGTGTGTGGGGTTGGTGAGGGATTTCTTAGGTTTACGTGTGGGGTGGAGAGGGCCTGTATGGTGACGGTGGGGGTGGTGAAGGGTTTGTTAGGTTTGTGTGGGGGGTGGGGGGGGGGGTCTATATGGTGATGGTGTGTGGGGCGGGGCTATGTTACATTTGTGCGTGGTAGGTGGGGGTGTTGTATGGTGGTGGGGGTGTTTGAGGTTCAATGGGGTGTTGGTAATGTTTGGGGCTGGAGGGGGTGAGGGTGCTATAGTGATGGTGTTTGGGGCTTCGTATGGGGCGGGGAGGTGAGGTGGTAACAGTGTCGGTGTGAAGGGTTTGTGGAGAGTTGGTATTTGGGTGTCTGGGATGGTGGGGATTTTGGGGGTTGGGGTTGGAGACTGTGGGAGGAGAGGGGGTATTTGAGGTTTATATGAGGTTTGTGGCTCTCGTATTGTTGGCCTAGTTTAATGTGTGTTTCTCTCTCTCTCTCTCTCTCTCTCTCTCTCTCTCTCTCTCTCTCTCTCTCTCTCTCTCTCTCTCTCTCTCTCTCTCTCTCTCTCTCTCTCTCTCTCTCTCTCTCTCTCTCTCTCTCTCTCTCTCTCTCTCTCTCTCTCTCTCTCTCTCTCTCTCTCTCTCTCTCTCTCTCTCTCTCTCTCACCCTTTATTGTTCCTGCATTCTTTCTTTCTTCCTGTTTTTTTCTCTCTCTTGGTTTGTGGCTCTTGCACTGTTGGTCTTGTTTATTTGGAGGCGCTCTATCTCTTGCCTTCCTTTTACTGTTATTGATTCTCTCTCTCTCTCTCTCTCTCTCTCTCTCTCATGACAGCCAGTTTACGTTCTTCCCTCATGACTTTTACTTCCCTAATTGTCAGTGTATTCCTGGTTGTATGTACTTGGCTTTTGTTTAACCCCTTCAGCACCCCATGACGCATTTTAGCTTTTATTCTGGCTAAAACTAGATGATTTTATGAAGTTTACGAAGGACCTATGTTACGAAGAGGGTTTATTGAGATCGTATTTACACTTCTGAGTCGTATAGATAGATTATAAACTAAACGAAATCGTCTAATGGTAACCAGAATATGATGAACATTTCGTCATGGTGGTGAAGGGGTTATCTTGCAGTGGTCTTTATTTGACTTTATTCGAGAGTAGTATAGCACAGGGTGTCAAACCGGAGCAATTTAGTTTGAAGACTTGAATGACTATGAGAAGAATACAAGAAAATTACCATGAACTAGTGGTGGTGGTGATGGGCTGGCCTATCAGAATGAGAAGAGAGCGGCTTCGGTCACCTGGACTTTCTTAGTGGTAAGCAGGGAGGGTTCTGTGGTGCCGCTCGGTTATGGCCTTGCTCGGGACCTTGGGGCTGTTCGGTCAAACAGCCTGGCGAACAACAAAAACAACAACAACCATGAACTAGTATTGTTTTGGCCATGTTATCACTTCCAAAGACATAATTTGAACTATGAACCTTAATTATAGCTAAACATAGGCTATACAATATTAAGGGAGCCCACCTCGCTTTTTTCTCTTTCTCTCCCTCTCTCTCCCTCTCTCTTTGGCTTGTATCCATTTGGCCCCATTCAGCCTACTGTTTTAAGACGTTTACCCCCATCCAGGTGTCAACATTTTCCTGGCGAGCGGTAGCGATACAGCATATAGATTTTATTTTTTTGAGAGCAAGCTAAATTTGTAAATGTTTCGATAGAAAAATTTCTCCGGCGAAGCCGGATTTCTCCATACAATTGCTGGCTCGCTATCGCTCTCCAGGAAAAATCGACACCTGGATGGGGATAAACATCTTAAAACAGTTGGCTGAATGGGGCCGAATGGATACAAGCCAGGGAAAGAGAGAAAAGTAGAGAAAGATAAAAAAAAAATGCCGGTGACCCCCCTTAAAGACTAAATATAATGGACTCGGCTTTCGTCTGACACCCCGATATAGCATTTATTAATATATTTATATTTTGCGTACCTCCGTCATATGTAGAGCCTATTGACCCTTTCAAGATCCGACTACGCGATCCTTTCAGATTTTATTCAGATTACGAAAGGAATATGGAAGTCAGAGAGTTAAGGGGAGGTTTTTAGTTGATTCCCTAGACTTCCATCAAGCTTAAAATGACTCCCCCTTGACCCCCTTTCAAGATAAATTTGTACATTTTTCGGTAGAAAAATGTCCCGGCAGAAGGCCGGTTCCCCTTAAATTACAGGCTCGCTATCGCTCGCCAGGAAAAAATCTACACCTAAATGGCACGAATGGTCTTAAAATTGACAAAAATGGGGCGAGGGTTCTTAAAATCGCCAAACTAATGGGGCAAGCGTCTTTAAATCTCACAAGCAATGGGGCTAAACATGAGGGAGAAAGAGGTTCAGAAAAAAATCCTCCAGGTGGAAATCTCCCCTTTATTGAGACGGTCTTTAACCTTATCATCCCCACAGATTCTTCTTATATTGTATAAAATCGTCTAATGATAGCAAGAATAAACAGTCAAAATGCGTCGGGATCTTCAAAGGGTTAATTGTTATATTTGTTCCTTTATTACGTAATGATTTCAGCGTTTGTATTCACTTGTTACGCTTATATTTATCCATTTATATATTTTGGTTTAGTTTATCCAATTATATTTTGGTTATATTTATCCATTTATATTTTGGTTTAGTTGATCCTATTCATTAAGGGGAGATTTCCACTTGAGGGAGTTTTTGTCTTGACTTCTTTCTTCCTCATGTTTAGCCCCATTGCTTGTCTAATTTTAAGACGTTCGCCCCATTATTTTGATGAGTTTAAGAACTTTCAACCCATTTCTGTCAATTTTAAGACCTTTCGTGCAATTTAGGTGTCGATTTTATCCTGGCGAGCGATAGCGAGCCTGTATTTTAAGAGGAACCGGCTTTCAGCCGGGACATTTTTCTACCGAAAAATGTACAAATTTATCTTGAAAGGGGCTCAAGGGGGTGTAATCTTAAGCTTGAAGGATATCTAGGGACCAAACTAAAAACCTCCCCTTAAACTAAACTGTATCTTTTTTTAAGCAGCACGTTCCTCATAATTGTGTATGCTACTTTCATTCTCCACTGAACATAATTATTGCTTTACTTAAGGGGAGGTTTTTAGTTTGGTCTCTAGATATCCATCAAGCTTAAGATTACACCCCCTTGAGCCTCTTTCAAGATAAATTTGTAAATTTTTCGGTAGAAAAATGTCCCGGCTGAAAGCCGGTTCCTCTTAAATTACAGGCTCGCTATCGCTCGCTAGGATAAAATCGACACCTAAATGGCACGAAAGGTCTTAAAATTGACAGAAATGGGTCGTAGGTTCTTACAATCGTCAAAATAATGGGGCGAACGTCTTAAAATTAGAAAATCAATGGGGCTAAACATGAGGGAGAAAGAGGTTCAGAAAAAAATCCTCCAGGTGGAAATCTCCCCTTAACGGTACGGTACTTTCAATGTTATCAACTCTCACAGATCTGCTTAGGGGGAGATTTCCACTTGAGGGAATTCTTTTTCTCGACCCCTTTCTCTCTCATTTTTAGCCCCATTGTTTTTTTTAGATTTTAAGATGTTCGCCACTTTAGTTTGGCGATTTTACAACATTTTGCCCCATTTATGTCGTTTTTTAGACCTTTCGTGCCATTTAGGTGTCGATTTTTTATTTTACGAGGAACCGGCCTACGGCCGGGACATTTTTCTACCGAAAAATGTACAAATTTATCTCAAAAGGGGGACAAGGGAGTGTAATTTTAAGTTTGATGTAGGTCTAGGTAACAAACTATAATACCTCTCCTTAAATTGAATACAAAATTTAATACTACCCAGAAGAAAACCAGGAAGCCAAGCGTTGTAACGCTGGGAGAGTTTATATTGAGCCCCCCCCCCCCCCTCCCACACACCCACACACATACACACCCTCACTCTGGTGTATGTCGTCGCAGTCGCTCGTTTGTTGGGCTCAGGATAAATATATATTAAAGAGTCAGGAAAAGGGTTGCCAGCTCAAGAGGGGGTTATTTAATTCTGTATTCTTATTGTATTTATATTGTTATCATTATTATTAATTATATTAAGTGTTAGTGTTTTATATATATATATAATATATTTCGTCCCTAAACCTCTATCAAGCTTAAGAAAAAACAAGTCTCTCTCTCTCTCTGTCTCTCTCTCTCTCTCTCTCTCTCTCTCTCTCTCTCTCTCTCTCTCTCTCTCTCTCTCTCTCTCTCTCCATTAATCAAGAACATACTCCACCACCATCTCCAGACGACATATTATCTTAAGACCATTAGTGGAAGCTGTCGTAATAATATTCCAGGGGAAAAATACGTGAAACAGTGACTGGAATTAATTGCGCTCCACAGTGACAGATTTCCATTTAGTTACAACGTGAACAGAGCTTAGTGGTAATAAATGTTGTAGATAGGATTTTTGTTTTAATCGTGAATGCCTATATTATGGATGGCCTTTGTTCATTCTGTACACTTATAGGTTAACTGGTTCATTCTAAACCCCTTTCTCCCTCATGTTTAGCCCAATTACTTTTGAGATTTTAAGACGTTCGCCGCATTAGTTTGCGATTTTAAGAACTTTCGCCAATGTTTGTCAATTTTAAGATCTTTCGAGCCATTTAGGTGTATCTAGACCCCCTTCTCCCTCGTGTTTAGCCAAATAAGGTTTGAGATTTTAAAATGTTCACCCATTACTTTGGCGCCCCATTTGGTTGTCAATATTACCACCTTTCATGCCATTTCGGTTTCGATTATTTTTTTTTGTAGGAACCGGACATTGGCTGGGGCATTTTTCTACCGACAAATGTACATTATTTTTCTCGACGGGGGATCTTGGGGGTAATTTTTAAGCTCAGGGTGATCTAGGGAGCAAACTAAAAAAAAAAAAAAAAAAAAAAACTTTTAAGAAAATCTGCATTATGCATAGCACCCCAAAAGGCAAAATGACATTAAATACATACAAAGTTAAATCAAAAATTCTTCTGTCATTCCGGATTCCTTTCCCGTCTTTCCCGTGTGCATAATTAACATAATAGACTAGATAACATAATAATTCAGAGAGACAGAAACAGCCATATTAGCGTGACATTTGTTTTACTAATTTCTATATTGTTTAGTCTGTCTGATAAAGCAATGTAGTTATAATTTAATTTTTTGTTTCTTAACCCTCACTGTACTGACGACGCCTTTCTAATTTTATTCTACCAATATTTAGACGATTTTGTGCAGTTTAAGATGAGTCTGTGGTAGAAAAATGATTAAACGAGATAGTTCGAAACTTGTTTATTGTTGAAGGCCCTCTGTAATCGGAGTAAAATCGTCTAATAGTAGCCAGAATCAGTTAAAAAGACAGTGCCGGTACAGAATTTTTTTTTTCTTCTATGTGAATGAGGGAGACAAAAGACATAACTGCCTGCAGCAAGTGCCTCCCCCAGATTTCAATAAGTGACAGGGCCGAAATCAAGGGACGTTCGAGCTAAAATGCCTGGACACACGGAGTTTGAAGCAATTTAAGTCATAGGAAGAGGGAAAGACTGATTCTGGGAGAGAGTTCCAGAGCTCAGCAGTTGAATAGAAGAAAGTCTGAGAATAGCGTTTCACTCTTGGGTTGGAGTTGCACAGAGTAGGGTTGGGATTGTGTTGCAAGGCGGGTACTACGCACCCTACATAGAGGAGGTGGTATACACTGGGAAAGCTCCGAGGAACACTGAAAATGAATATATAAACTGAATATATATATTAAATAGCATTTAGCAATACAGAAATAGCTATTAAAACGCCAGGAACTACACATATTGCTTGAAAGAAAAGATTTATCATATTTTGTTTGTCTTTTCGATTACTCTCTCTTCCTCTAGCACTTATTCTCTCTCTCTCTCTCTCTCTCTCTCTCTCATTTAAGAAAAGATTGTACGATCATCGGATAGAGATTGGATTACTATGAATTAATCAGTAGGTAAGTGTAATATCCCTTTCAAACTAATGTCTTTCTATACTCTATAAAAACTTCCCTTGTGGGCATTTCCTGACCCATAAGGTTCTGCTTCATCCTATTTTCCGGTATGGCTTTTTAGCCGAAGGGTGGGGAGAGAGCCTGCTACTTTGCTGTCCTATTCTTCTATTGTAAACTGTCCCTGTCTAGTAGTATATAGGCCGGACCACCTAGTAGGGGCCACAAAGTCTGTGTGGTCTGAGTGTCTGTGTAGCGGTGTAACTCTCTCTCTCTCTCTCTCTCTCCTTCCTGCTTAATTACTTCCATTCCTCTTCTCCCCTTCGGCATTTTTCCCTCTCTTCGCACCCTCTCTTTCTCTCTCTCGGTGTTTTCCATTTTCCGCTTCCATTGCCGGTTCTCTTATTAAGGGGGTAGTGCTTGGTTTTTGGTCTATATATTTATTTATTTATTTATTTTTGAGTTTCCTCGCTAGACCTCCATCAAGCTTAAAAAAAAACACCCCCCTAGACCCCCTTTCAAGATAAATTTCTACATTTTTCGGTAGAAAAATGTCCAGGCCGAAGGCCGATTGCTTCTAAAAATAGAGGCTCGCTATCGCTCGCCAAGAAAAAATCGACACCTAAAAGGCACGAAAAGTCTTAATACTGATTAAAAAAAATAAGGCGAAAGGTCTCATAATCGCTAATCTAACGGAAGGAACGTCTTAAAACCTCAACACTATTACGCTAAACAATTGGGAGAAGGAGGTCCATAAAAAGCGAGTCCTACCCCCTTAATCTCCCTTTTTCTCTACGGTGATTACCTCTTCTGTTATTGCGATATATATCTCCTTCCGTTCCTGTCTTTTATATTGTTATCGACTGCTCTGATTCGTGTTTTGCTTTCATCTCGGTTCACCTTTCCTTTTGTTTTGTTAACCTCGACACACCTATTGGTATTCCATTTATATTTCTCTCATATTTTTATATTGTATTAATTCCTTTTCTGCATCACATTCTTTTATATCCAGATTTGTCATCTGTCTTCGTTTTTTATGTGACGGATTTTATAGATATATGTTTAACACTTGCGCTGCGGGCATATATATATATATATATATATATATATATATAGATATATATATTATATATATATACTATATATATATATATATATATATATATATATATATATATATATATATATATATATATATATATATATATATATATATATATATATATATATATATATATATAAGGCGGGTGCCCAACCCCGAAGGGGGTTGAAATAGGGGAGCTATCCCCCCGCCAAAGGCGGCTTTCTAGGGCCTTTCCTACCTGATGCTGAGAGGATTGGGTTCTAGTCATGTGGTGATGGGCTGGTCTATCAGAGTGAGAACTGAGCGATCTCTGCCATACCCATAGCTTACTCTGACTGTTCCTTTTACTTATATATTTTCTAGATCTCAAGTGACGGCGTCTCTTCCTTGGATTGACCTCCCAATCTACCAAGATTGGAAGCCAAAGCATCACATTTTTCCTTTGCCCCTTAACTTTCTCTTCATAATAACTGAGGGGCACAGGGCCCTGGGTGGGTCTTTGGTTTCCCGGGCGTTTCTGCACCCTCCTCAGCTCCCCGCCATGGAGTGGCTTCGGTCACCCAGGCTTTATTGTGGTCGGCAGGGCGGATTCTGTAGGGACGCTTGGTTATGGCCTTGCTCGGGGCCTTGGGGCTGTTCGGCCAGGCAGCTTGGGGAACAACAACAACAACAACAACAACAACATATATATACATATATATATATATATATATATATATATATATATATATATATATATATATAGGTACCCGGTATATATTTTATATATAATTATATATATATATATATACTGTATATATATATATATATATATATATATATATATATATATATATATATATATATATAATTATATATATATATATACTGTATATATATATATACCGGTATATAGCATATTATATTATACAGTATATTGTATACAATATGTGTGTATTTCTGTGAGTAATCCCTCTACACCCTTAAGAATCCATCAGTGTATGACGATGTTCACTGTTCTTTCTCTCCCCTGGTCCGCCTCTCACCACTCCACCACTCCACCACACCAATTACTCTACAGGACTAACACACTAAGAGGAAGTACACGAGAGGGGATTGTCTTTGGAGATGTCGCTTTATTAGTTTTACCATTTTGTAATATCTATAAGATGGTTGTTATTGAGAATATTATATACATTTGTATTTGTATTATTTACAATACATGTATTAGTATTATAATTGCATGATTAAATCACATATTGCATTTGTGTGTTTTAAGATTAATATGCTAATGTCATCTAATTGATCAGTTGACATGGGACAGGCACCCGTCAATGTAGTAATACATTATATATACTGTGTATAATGTATATACAGTATATATATATATATATATATATATATATATATATATATATATATATATATATATATATATATATATATATATTACCCTCTGTCCCTCTCCTCTCTCTCTCAAACATATACCCAGCCATCCCCCCCCCCCCCCCCCCCCCACCCCCAAGGCACAAAGGTCACCCGCCGTAAAAGATGAACCAATGCGATATTTGACCTCTTTTTACATGCCTCTCGCATTTTTCTCCCTATGTCTCCTTCAATTAAAGTTCTTTGTGTTGTGTGACCGGGATAGTCATCAATGTCAGATGGTAAAGGGTTAATGCGAAGTTGCATTGTAGATAGTACATTTCTCTAAAAGATAATGTATGAACAAAATATCCATTGACATTGGCATCTGAAGACGGTAGGTATTATTGTTAAGGGCAGAATTGTTTTTTTATGGACCCAATTCTCCCTCGTGCTTGTTAGCTTGGCGATTTTAAGACTTTGTGCCATTTAGGTGTCGATTTTGTTATGGCTTGTAATTAAGGAAGCACCGGCCGGGAAATTTTTCTGACGAAAAATGTACACATTTACCTCGGAGGGGGTAGTTTCTAAAGCTTGATGGATGTATAGAGAGGAAGCTGAAGACAAAAACTATATACATAAATAAACCAATAAATAAACTCTCCCCCGCTTGAAGATTTAACCCTTTCAAGCTCCAATACGCGTTTCTCTTTTGTTTTCTGGTAATTATTAGACGGTTTTATTCAGATTAGGAAGGGTATATGGAAGTCAGAGGGTTGATTGAGATAGTCTTTACCCTTTTAATACCCACAGATCCTTCCTAAGCTGCATACAATCGTCTAATGATAGCCAAAATAAACTGCTAAAACGCGTCAGAGCTTCAAGGGGTTAATAGAAGTATATCGACATCAGCAATCATTGTTTGGAACCGTGTGTGAGAAACGGAACCTGAAGGTAAATACGGGGAAGAGTCTGGTTATGGTCTTTGAAAGGGGCGCAGTCGCAGTGCGAGTTGAGGTTTAAGGGGGGTCACCGGCTTTTATTTTATCTTTTTCTCCTTTTCTCTCTTTCCCTGCCTTGTATCCATCCGGCCCCATTCAGCCAACTGTTTTAAGACGTTTATCCCCATCCAGGTGTCGATTTGTTCCTGGCAAGCGATAGCGAGCAAGCATTGTATGGAGAAATCCGGCTTCGCCGGAGAAATTTTTCTAATGTACAAATTTAGCTTGCTGTCAAATACAAAACAAAATATATATGCTGGCTCGCTACTGCTCGCCAGAAAAATATGACACCTGGATTGGGGTAAACGTCTTGAAACAGTAGGCTGAATGGGGCTGAATGGATACAAGCCAAAGAGAGAGGGAGAGAAAGAGAAAAAAAGCGAGGTGGGCCTCCTTAATGGACATGTTATAGTGAATATCAGCTCATATAAGTATTTGGGCAGTGTGAAGAGTAAAGATGGGAGTATGGAGGAAGTAGTGCGGGAGAGGGTGCAACAGGGGAAGAAGGTTTAGGAATTCTGAAAGTAGTGACAAGGAATAGGGTGGTCAGCATGAAAGTAAAGAAGTTGCATGATAGTGTGGTAATCCTGACACTGATGTACAGGAGTGAAGCATGGACGTTGTTGGAGAGACACAAATCAAGAGTGAGAGGAGTGGAAATGAGTTACTTGGGAAGTGCATGGGGAGTTACATGGAGGGATAGACAGATGAATGAGGACGTACGAGAATGGTGTGGTGTGGATGTGGATGTTCTGGAAAGTGTGAAAAGGAACACCTTGAGATAGTTCGGCCATGTGGAACGTATGGGAAGCGAAATAATGACTAAGAAAGTGTATGAGAGTGAGGTGGAGGGATGGAGAGGGTGAGCAGACCGAGAGTGAGGTGGAAGGATGGAGTTGAGAGGTATATTCTATTTTATTTAATTCACTCCCAACACCAAACACCTCCCAGTGAAATTATATGAGTGAAAATGGTGTTGGTTGGGAGGAGGGGCGTTGGCTGACAGAGGTGCATGTGGGTGATTCATTCATGGCCACTCCTTCAGGGATCATGGCGTCTGCGAATAGATAGATACCAAGATAAATACCAATGAAGAAGTAAAGAACATTAAGGAGGCCCACCTCGCTTGTTTTCTCTTTTTCTCTCTCTCTCTTTGGCTTGTATCCATTCTGCCCCATTCAGCCTACTATTTTAAGATGTTTACCCCAACCAGGTGTCAATATTTTCCTGGCGAGCGGTAGCAAGCCAGCATATATATTTTTGTTTTGTTTTGACAGCAAGCTAAATGTGTATATTTTTCGATAGAAAAATTTCTCCGGCGAAGCCGGATTTCTCCATTCAATGCTGGCTCGCTATCGCTCGCCAGGAAGAAATCGACACCTGGATGGGGATAAACGTCTTAAAACAGTTGGCTGAATGGGGCCGAATGGATACAAGCCAGGGAAAGAGAGAAAAGGAGAGAAAGATAACAAAAAAGCCGGTGGCCCCCCCCCCCCCCCCCGTTAAAACCAAAACGGAAGATGGGACTGAAGGCCTTTGCAGCAGTGTAATGATATATCCTCCTCGACTTTGGACTCCGAGGAAAGAAGCGAGAGTTTTTCGGCATGAAGGTTCGTTTACCCGCCGTCCAAACTTTTATTTCACAAGCTCCGGGCGCGGTACGAGTTTTGCTTCGAGAGGAGGAGGAGGAGGAGGGAGAGAGGGATGGGGTTAGGAACAGGGTGTAGGTAGGAATAGGATTGGGTAGGATTAGGTGTAAGGTAGAGATGGTAGGTGGGATAGGTCGGCGAGTGGTTAGGATTAGGATGTGGGTAGGATAAGGTGTAAGGTTGAGTTGGGAGGTGCAAGATAGGTCGACGAGGGGTTTAGGATCAGGGTGTGGGTAGGATTAGGATGGAGATTGAGGGGCGGCATAGGCGACGAGGGTTTAGGCCCTGGGTGTGGTTTGGATTAGGATTGGGTAGGATAAGGTGCAAGATAGAGTTGGGATAGGGCGGCGAGGGGTCAGTATCAGGGTGTGGGTAGGATTAGGATTGGGTAGGATTAAGTGTAAGGTTGAGTTGGGAGAGGGCGACAAGGGGTTAGGATCAAGGAATTACGATCAGGTAGGATTAGGTGCAAGGTAGAATTGAGAGCACCTAAGACGAAGATTAGGATTGCATTGAGGTCAGTGAGAGATTAGGATGGTATTTAGATTAGAATGAAGCTAGGAGAGATTAGGATGGTGTTTAGATTAGAATGAAGCTAGGAGAGATTGGGATGGTGTTTAGATTAGAATGAAGCTAGGAGAGATTGGGATGGTGTTTAGATTAGAATGAAGCTAGGAGAGATTGGGATGGTGGTTAGATTAGAATGAAGCTAGGAGAGATTGGGATGGTGTTTAGATTAGAATGAAGCTAGGAGAGATTGGGATGGTGGTTAGATTAGAATGAAGCTAGGAGAGATTGGGATGGTGGTTATATTAGAATGAAGCTAGGAGAGATTGGGATGGTGTTTAGATTAGAATGAAGCTAGGAGAGATTAGGATGGTGTTTAGATTAGAATGAAGCTAGGAGAGATTGGGATGGTGTTTAGATTAGAATGAAGCCCGGAGAGATTAGGATGGTGGTTAGATTAGAATGAAGCTAGGAGAGATTGGGATGGTGTTTAGATTAGAATGAAGCTAGGAGAGATTAGGATGGTGTTTAGATTAGAATGAAGCCAGGAGAGATTGGGATGGTGTTTAGATTAGAATGAAGCTAGGAGAGATTAGGATGGTGTTTAGATTAGAATGAAGCTAGGAGAGATTAGGATGGTGTTTAGATTAGAATGAAGCTAGGAGAGATTGGGATGGTGTTTAGATTAGAATGAAGCCAGGAGAGATTAGGATGGCGTATTAGATTAGAATGAAGCTAGGAGAGATTAGGATGGTGTTTAGATTAGAATGAAGCCAGGAGAGATTAGGATGGTGTTTAGATTAGAATGAAGCTAGGAGAGATTAGGATGGCGTATTAGATTAGAATGAAGCCAGGAGAGATTAGGATGGTGTTTAGATTAGAATGAAACTAGGAGATACAATCGTCTAATGATGGTCAAAATATAATCAAGAAACGCGTCATCGGATCTGTTGGTGGTGTAATGGTTTAGATGCTTATGTTCTGGGTGTGGTGTCCCGAGTTCGAATCCCGGGAGGACCACATGCTTTCATGAGTTTATTCAAGTATATTGGAGTTTGTAATTGATGATTAATGTTAAGAACGGGGTGTTACCTATGACTATATTTGGTTGTATATCAGCTGATGGCAAATTGACTCCCTTGCCACCTGAATTATCGATACCCAATGGAGACATATGAATCTACTAGGTCTCCGTTTCGTATTAATGCTAAGTTTTCATAATTAACAACACATTTCGCTACAAAAACTACGTAATAACAGAGTAACCAAGCTAGTACCATGGCAATTTACCATCAGCTGGAAACATAAATAGAGTATAATGGTTTCTAAGGTTATATGAGGTCATGGCATGGTTTGGTAGGGTACCTGGTCCTTAATCCTAAGATCATGGTACGATTCTCTGCTGGGGAGAAAAACATGTGTATTTTAAGCGTGTATTTGTGAGCTTCTAAACACACACACACACACACACACATTAGAGTATATATATATATATATATATATATATATATATATATATATATATATATATATATATATATATATATATATTCAGACAGAATTCAAAATAAAGCTATTAGATTAATCAATGACCCTGTAATCACACAGGACCTTCCTACATTATCCATACGAAGAAACGTTGCATCCCTTGCATTATTCTACAAATATTTTCACAGCAATTGTTCCGAGGAACTTGCTTCAATTGTGCCGCCTCTCCACATCTTTCCCCGTTGAACTAGGGCAGCTGAGAGCGCCCATGAATTTACACTTTCTCCTCCACAATGCAGAACTTCTGCTTATCAAAATTTATTTATCCCTAGAACTACTACTCTTTGGAATTCACTTCCCTCGAATTGCTTTCCACAAACTTACAATCTACAAATGTTTAAATCCAGTTGTTACAAACATTTTATGAATGGAGGATGCCTTTAGGCACATGGACCTTTTTGTTTTATCTCTGTTTTTCCTTCCTCCGTTCATTGTCTCTTAAAAAAAAAAAAAATATATATATATATATATATATATATATATATATATATATATATATATATATATATATTCTGTATATTTATTCACAAATTTGAATTTACAATATGATGTATTAACTTGGCCATCTCCCATTCAAGCACTACTCATTTTATTAACTCTCTCTCTCTCTCTCTCTCTCTCTCTCTCTCTCTCTCTCTCTCTCTCTCTCTCTCTCTCTCTCTCTCTCTCTCTCTCTCTCTCTCTCTCCACATCATCCCTGCTCTCCGAAGGCAATCAAAGTAATTCAGTTAGACTATTTCCAGCAATGGGACTGTCATTAAGGGGGTAGTGCTTGGTTGTTGGTCTAATTATATATATATATATATATATTAATTGTGTTTTTAGTTTCCTCCATCGTCCACCAAACTTTAAAAAAAAAAAAAAACATCCATTAGATCCCCTTTCTAAATTAATTTGTAAATTTTTCGGTACAAAAAAAATCCGGCCGAAGGCCGGTTCTTCCAAAATTACAGGCTCGCTATCGTTCGCCAGGAAAGAAATCAAAACCTAAATAGCACGAAATGTCTTAATATTGACAAATAAATGTGGCGAAAGGTCTCAAAATTGACAATCTAATGGGACAAACATCTTAATATCTGAGCACTAATGGGGCTAAGCACGAGGGAGAGAGGGGACCAAAAAAACCACCCCATCAGCCCTTAATGTCGGCCGAGAGATTTGTGAAGTATCGCGTGACCTCATTACCATAATCTGCGTCGGGGTGAAAAGCTTTAAGGGGAGATCGGTCGTTTTTCTGGCCCCCTCCTCCTCCTTCTTATGCTTAGCCCCATTTGTTTATAGATTTTAAGATGTTCGGCCCATGAGCTTGGCGATTATAAGACATTTCGTCCCATTTCTGTGTCAATTTCAAGACTTTTCGTGTCATTAAGCTGTAGATTTTTACCTGGCGAGCGATAGCGAGCCTGTAATTTAGGAGGAACTGGCCCTACCGAAAAATGTACAAGTATATCTTGAAGAGGGATCTTGGGGTTTTTTTGTTTTTTTTTTAAGTTTGATGGAGGTCTAGGGAGGAAACTAGAAAAATAATATATCAATGACAAAATATACCAAAAAGTTAACTATCCCCCCCCCCCCCCCCCCCCTTAAGGCGAGGTTTTCATTATGTTGTGTATTCATATTTGTTTTTCGTTTTCTCCCTAGACCTCCATCAAACTAACAATATATACCCCGCCCCCCCCCCCCCCCTCCCCCCCCCCTCACACACCCTTCGAGATAATTCTGTATTGCTCGAAAAATTGTCATGGCCGAAGTCCGGTTCCTCTTAAATTGAAAGCTCGCTATCGTTTGCCAGGACACCTCAATAGCATGCAAGACCTTAAAACTGACACATAAATGGGGCAAAAGGTTTTAAGATAACCAAACTAATGGGGCGAACGTCTTAAATTCTCAAAACTGATGGGGCTAAACATGAGGGAGGGATTTTCCAGAAATGAACACCCTTTTAATTTGTGATCCACGTCGCCACGGCCCGTTTATCAGAGTTCACCCTTCCATTTTCACCTGATAGTACAGTTCTCCTTCAAGCCACGTTTTCTGGTGGAACCTTCAGGACATTTTTGTTTTGTTTAAGGGGGGTGACCTGTTTTTGTTCTGTCCTTTTCTATCTTTCTCTGGCTTGTATCCATTTGGCCCCATTCAGCCTACTGTTTTAAGACGTTTATCCCCATCCAGGTGTCAATTTTTTACTGGTGAGCGGTAGCGAGCCAGTATATTTTTTATTTTTGTTTGACAGCAAGCTAAATTTCTACATTTTTCGATAGAAAATGTCTCCGGCGAAGCCGGATTTCTTCATATAATGCTGGCTCGCTATCGCTCGCCAGGAAGAAATCGACACCTAGATGGGGATAAACTTCTTAAAATAGTTGGCTGAATGGGGCCGAATGGATACAAGCCAGAGAAAGAGAGAAAAGGACAGAAATAACAAAAAGCAGGTCACCCCCCTTAACCCTTTCTGTACCGTGGACATCCTTCTTATTATATTCTGGCTACTACTAATCGATGTTACTCAGTTTAGGAAGGACCTCTAGCAATTATAAGGCTTGGAACTATCTCAGTCAACCCTTGTAACGGCCACAGAGCCTTCCCAAGCTGCATGCAATCGTCTACAGCAAACTAGAGTGAAACACATCAGACGCCGCTGGTACAGGAATGGGTGAATAGAGCTAGGGTAACGCTGACAAGCTGAATATTATCGTCTAAGGATAGTCAGAATAAAGTGTCATAACGCATCATAATCCTCAAGGGGTTAATTAGAAAAGAGTACAGTATATATATATATATATATATATATATATATATATTTGTTTGCTCCCTAAGCCTCTATCCCCCCCCCCCCCCCCCCCTCCCCAAACAAAATCCTACTAAATTACAGACTCGCTATAACCAGCGAAACATCGTTACCTAAATGGCAGGAGAGGTCTTAATATTGGCATAAACAAAAGTGCCAAAGGTCTTAAAATCTCCAAACTAGTATGGGGAACGTCTTAAAATATCACGATTAACTGGGCTAAACGTGAGGGAGAAGGGAGTGGATAAAAACAAACAAACACCAGCCCTTATTAAGGGGAGGTATTTAGGTTGTTCCCTAGACCTCCATCAAGCTTAAAATTACACCCCCTTGAGCCCCTTTCAAGATAAATTTGTACATTTTTTGGTAGAAAAATGTCCCGGCTGAAAGCCGGTTCCTCTTAAATTACAGGCTCGCTATCGCTCGCCAGGATAAAATCGACACCTAAATGGCACGAAAGGTCTTAAAATTGACAGAAATGGGTTGAAAGTTCTTAAAATCGTCAAAATAGTGGGGCGAACGTCTTAACTTTAGGAAAACAATGGGGCTAAACATGAGGGAGAAAGAAGTCAAGAAAAAAAATCCCTCAAGTGGATATCTCCCCTTAATAGTAGTACTCTGAGCCTTTCCCCGACAACCGAGGAATGGATCACCTTTAAGCAGGAATCGGTAAACATATATGTATCCTATTATTTGATGGCGCACCCTTACCTCCTGAAATACCCTATAATTTAAGGGGGTAGTGCATGTTTATTTAAGGGGGTTGTTGTTGTTGTTGCTGTTCCTCAGGCTGTCTGGCCGAACAGCCCCAAGGCCCCGAGCAAGGCCAAGGCCATAACCGAGCGCCCCCACAGAACCCTCCCTGCCGACCACAATAAAGCCTGGGTGACCGAAGCCACTCCATGGCGGGGAGCTGAGGAGGGTGCGGAAACGCCCGGGAAACCAAAGCCCCACCCAGGGCCCTGTGCCCCTCAGCAATTATGAAGAGAAAGTTGAGGGGCAAAGGAAAGATGTGACGCTTTGGCTTCCAATCTTGGTAGATTAGGAGGTCAATCCACACAAGAGACGCCATCACTTGAGATCTAGAAAATATATAAGTAAAAGGAACAGTCAGAGTAAGCTATGGGTATGGCAGAGATCGCTCAGTTCTCACTCTGATAGACCAGCCCATCACCACATGACTAGAACCCAATCCTCTCAGCATCAGCTAGGAAAGGCCCTAGAAAGCCGCCTTTGGCGGGGGGATAGCTCCCCTATTTCAACCCTTTTCGTGGTTGGGCACCCGCCCAATTGCATGTTAATTTAAGGGGGTAGTGCATGTTAATTTAAGGGGGTAGTGCATGTTAATTTAAGGGGGTAGTGCATGCTAATTTAAGGGGGTAGTGCATGTTAATTTAAGGGGGTAGTGTATGTTAATTTAAGGGGGTAGTGCATGTTAATTTAAGGGGGTAGTGCATGTTAATTTAAGGGGGTAGTGCATGCTAATTTAAGGGGGTAGTGCATGTTAATTTAAGGGGGTAGTGCATGTTAATTTAAGGGGGTAGTGCATGTTTATTTAAGGGAGTAGTGCATGTTTATTTTGTCTTACTGTATATATTTATGTATTAAAATATTCTCGAACTCAGGACACCACAACCCAGAACATAACCGTCTAAACCATTACACCACCAACACAGTTATGTTTTTTGTTGATTACAGAGTACCAACCTAATGAAAACATGTCTTTTCCCAATAAACTGTTTCTCCTATACAATGGCAAAACATCTACATTTATTAAGGTCGAAGGTAAAACATATTAAACTAACTGTCATTATTATATGTCTTGTATGTCCTCTCAATGCTTATGTTCTGGGTGTGGTGTCCCGAGTTCGAGTCCCGGGAGGACCATAATTATGCTTTCATTAGTTTATTCAAGTGCATTGGGGTTTGTAATTGATGATTAATGTTAAGAACGGGGTGTCACTTAATATGTCGACTTTTTATTTACTACAGCAAGTATTCCTTAACCACTGGGTTACGAAACAATAGTCAATTCACGATGACTATGGTGGTGGGGGGGGGGGGGGAGGGGGGGACAGACAGTCTTTTAATCGAAATCCGGTTGCCCTAAGCATGACAAGTTGTTTATAGGATGACAAATATAGCTCGAATCCTAGCCCTGTCAGCTATATATATATATGAAATAATCGACCAACAAAATATACCCTGTTCCAAATTGGTAGGCCAGAAATCGTGAACCCTAACCACTGTAGCTCAAAAGGGGCTAGAACAAATGGGCTGTGAATTTCCACGCCTATTCCCTGGCTGACCCTTCCCAAATGATCGAATTATTAGCTCGATTACTCTAGTCGTTTATGAGTTATAAAGGTCAATCAATGTTCAGGAGTTTTGGCCTACTTATTTGGAACAAGTTATAATTAGCGTTGAGGAAGAATGCTGAAGGGTAAAATTACTCGTGTGATGCCGGTTTAGTTTCATTTGTATAAGCACTAGGATTTGTTAACGAGTATATCTTCTTCTTCTTCTTCTTTTTTAATTTATATGAATGTAATTTCTTAACGCTCGTAGCAGACCCTTATTTATTATTCAATGCATAACTAAATACTGCCATAGACCAATCCTGATGCTTGTACTGTACTGCCATAGACTAATCCTGATGCTTGTACTGTACTGCCGTAGACCAATCCTGATGCTTGTACTGTACTGCCATAGACCAATCCTGATGCTTGTACTGTACTGCCATAGACCAATCCTGATGCTTGTACTGTACTTCCATAGACCAATCCTGATGCTTGTACTGTACTGCCATAGACCAATCCTGATGCTTGTACTGTACTGCCATAGACCAATCCTGATGCTTGTACTGTACTTCTATATCGACAAGTATGAGAGGTTAACATCTTACCCCCTTGAAGCTCTGACGCGTTTTGGCAGTTTATTTTGGCTATCATTAGGCGATTATATGCAGCTTAGGAAGGATCTGTCGGTATTAAAAGGGTAAATACTATCTCAATCAACCCTTTTACTTCCATATACCGTTACTAATCTGAATAAAATCGTCTAATAGTAGCCAGAAAACAGAACAGAAGGGCATATTGGAGCTTGAAAGGGTTAAGGACTATGACGAGTTTTGACTGGGTATTCTAGTTATTAACCCATTCAGTACCGGTGACGCCCTTTTCAGTATACTTTGACAACAATTATACGATTTTATTCAGCTTAGGTAGGACCTCTCAAAGGCAGCAGACTACCTCACTTAACCCTATTAACGACCATGTGTCCTTCCGAAGCTTCATAAAATCGTCTAAATGTAGCTGAGATCAACTGGAAAAGACGTTGCCGGTACTGTACGGGTTAACCCTTTCAAGCTCCAATATGCGTTGCTTTTCTGTGTTCTGGCGACTATTAGACGATATTCTTTAGATTAGTAACGGTATATGGAAGTCAGAGGGTTGATTGAGATAGTCTGTACCCTTTTAATACCCACAGATCCTTCCCAAGCTGCACAAAATCGTCTAATGACAGCCAAAATAAACTGTTAACACGCGTTAGAGCTTCAAGGGGTTAATAGACGAAATTATCCAGTTTAAGAAGTCCGTCATTGAAGTCAAAACCCGGCATAACGGTTTTGTGTATGAGTGACTAATTGATCTCTACGGACTGCTGATCCATGAATGTAATTTAACATACATTTATAGTCAAGCTATATTTATCACTCCGTGTAAAAAAAATGTATATATATTTTTGTTTTAATAATTTTGGGTAGAAAATGTGGTAAAAATAAATAGAAGGCCTCTGAGTCGGACGGTCCCCAAGTTGAGTGTTTAAGAGGGGAGATTTCCACATGAGGGATTTTTTTCTTGACTCCTTTCTCCCTCATGATTAGCCCCATTGTTTTTCTAATTTTAAGACGTTCGCCCCATTATTTTGACGATTTTAAGAACTTTCAACCCATTTCTGTCAATTTTAAGACCTTTCGTGCCATTAAGGTGTCGATTTTATCCTGGCGAGCGATAGCGAGCCTGTAGTTTAAGAGGAACCGGCTTTCAGCCGGGACATTTTTCTGTCGAAAAATGTACAAATTTATCTTGAAAGGGGCTCAAGGGGGTGTAATCTTAAGCTCGAAGGATATCTAGGAACCAAACTAAAAGCCTCCCCTTAATCCTGTAAGTCCTTCATAAACTGGCACGGCTTGTCCTCATGGGGAATAGGTCCACTTTAGGGTTTTTTGTGTATGGCCACCCTCAACGGGAGTTAGATGTCTGGCAATACTGTACTGTATATAGACAGATAATAATGAATCCTAATAATTGTGTGTATATATTCATAGTTTAGCGCTACTGTAAAACTAAATAAATACAAAGGGAATCCTAATAACCGTGCTTGAAATATGGAAATCATCATCATAAGAGGTCCACGAAGTTTACCTAGTGACTGTACAACTCACCGGACTGTGGCGCCAGATTTCACTAGCCGTACACGTCACCGTGTTTCTCTTGGCGGGGGCGACACCGACTGATCTGGCGCCTACACAACGGGAGGGATGGTTTTCACTACCGGTTGGGGCAGGCTATGTATATCACAACGCTGCTTCTGAAAATAACGCGGGAGTGTTTTTTTTCTTTTTTTTTTTCTATATTCCAACTTACTCCCTACGTGTACGTGTTTGTGTGTGTGTGTGTGTGTGTGTATGTACAGAGAGAGAGAGAGAGTGAGAGAGGTGTATAATTATGTGTGTCTATGTGAAAGTAGCAACTAATAGAATCATTTATAATTATATTCAAATGCCTTATTTGGTAATAGGGTGAACATATGGAAATGAGCCCTCCTCATTTAACCCCTTCACCACCATGACGCCGTTTGACCTCCGAGTCTGGCTAAAGTTAGACGATGTTATGCAGTTTAAGAAGGACCTATATTATTCAGAGGGTTTATTGCTATCGTATATACACCCCTTTCAGTCCTAGAGGTTGTTTATAAGCTAAAGAAAAGCGCCGCCTAATGGTAGCCCGATTGAGACGAAAATCACGTCATGGTGCTGATGGGGTTAAGGGGAGGTATTTACTTTGTTCCCTAGACCTCCATCAAGCTTAAAATTACACCCCCTTGAGTCCCTTTCAAGATAAATTTGTACATTTTTCGGTAGAAAAATGTCCCGGCCGTAGGCCGGTTCGTCTTAAATTACAGGCTCGCTATCGCTCGCCAGGATAAAATTGACACCTAAATGGCACGAAAGGTCTTAAAATTGACAGAAATGGGTTGAAAGTTCTTAAAATCTTCAAAATAATGGGGCAAACGTCTTAAAATTAGAAAAACAATGAGGCTAAACATGAGGGAGAAAGGAGTCGAGAAAAAAAAATCCCTCAAGTGGAGATCTCCCCTTAAACATGAAATATCTACAAACGCACTATTATCTTGTATTCTTCAGTGTATTATGTCAGGCAAATGTTAAATGACGTTATTTCCCATTTAAGGGGAGATGGACCGTTTGTTCTGGTCCCCTTTTCTCCCTCGTGTTAAGCCCCATTTGTTTTGAGATTATAAGACGTTCGGTCCATTAGTTAGACGATTTTAACACATTTCGCTCCATTTCATTGTCAATTTTAAGATCTTCCGTGCCATTCAGGTGTCGATTTTTTCTTGGCGAGCGTTAGCGAGCCTGAAGTTTTAAGAGGAACCGGCCTTCGGCCGGGAAATGTTTCTATCGAGAAATGTACAAATTTATCTAGAAGGGGGGTCTAGGGGGTGTTTTTCTAAGCTTGATGGAGGTCTAGCGAGGAAACTAAGAAATAAAGGAATAAATAAATTAATAGACCAAAAAAATGGTCCATCTCCCCTTAATTAAAAACTTATATATCAAATTCGCTTCCTTTGACCAACGAACGAAGTCTCTATGAATGGCCTGTCCCGGAATCAATCAATGGGGGAGGTAAAACTAGTTGTTATTCAGACGGACCCAATATATAGCATTTTCCATCAGAGGATATTTTCAATTGATTGATTTTTTTTCTGCTTTCAGATGATTGTTTTCCCCCCAAGGACGGCCGATTCGGAGTGAAATATTTGGGTAAGATATACAGTAGTTTGGAGCCACTTTTGTTTTTTGTTCTATGTGAGTGAGGGAGACAAAAGGCAGAACTGCCTTTAGCGAGTGCCTCCCACAGAGTTGAAAGAGTGACAGGGCCAAAATCAAGGGACGTTCGAGCCAATTTGCCTGGACACACGGAGTTTGAAGCAATTTAAGTCGTAGGATGATGGAAAGATGAATACAGAGAGAGAGAGAGAGTTTCAGAGTTCAGCTGTTGAATAGAAGAAAGATTGGGAATATCGTATATCGTTTCACTCTTGGGTTGAATAGTTGCACAGAGTAGGGGTGGGATTGTGTTGCAAGACGTATTCTACGTAGAGGTGGTATATTCTGAGAGAGCTCTGACGAACACTGATTAATGTAATAGCGGTTGAATGGAATGGAGCTAAAAATAGAATGCTATATACCATGTTAGAATAAGACATGACACTTGGTGTGACTTTAATGTCATGGAACTTGAAATAGAATGGACAGGAACTCTAAATTAAATTAAGTGGAACTTTAAATTAAATTATGTGGAACTTTAAATTGAATGAACTGGAAATTTAAATTGAATGGACATGGACTAAATTGAATGGATGGAACTATACAATTGGATGCACAGGAGCTACATTGAATGAACAGTAACTTGAAATTGAATGGACTGGAACTATAAATTGAATGGACTGGAACTTTTAAATGAATGGACAGGAACTTTAAATTGAATGGACAGGAACTATAAATTGAATGGACAGGAACTATAAATTGAATGGACTGGAACTTTAAATTGAATGGACTGGAACTTTAAATTGAATGGACTGGAACTTTAAATTGAATGGACTGGAACTTTAAATTGAATGGACTGGAACTTTAAATAGAATGGACTGGAACTTTAAATTGAATGGAATCTTAAATTGAATAGACTTAAACGTTTATTTTGATAATAAGGGCATTGTGATTGAATAACACGGAACTTTAGATGATTGAATAAGGGGGGGGGGGGGATGGGCGTATGTATTTGTTCATTTGTACAGTATATCTTTTAATAATTTGTTTTTAGTTTCCTCCCTAGACTTCCATCAAACTTTAAAAAAAAAAAAATCAGGAGACATTTGTACATTTTAGGTAGAAAAATTTCCCGGCCGAAGGCTGATTCCTCCTAAATTACAGGCTCATAATCGCTCGCCAGTAAAATATCGACACGTAAATGACACAAGTCTGAATATTGACAAAGGAAAGGCGCGAAAGGCCTTAAAATCGCCAAACTAATGGGCCGAACGTCTTAAAATCTGAAAACTAAAGGGGCTAAGCATGAGGGAGAAAGGTTTCCAGAAAAACAGACCATCTCCCCTTAAGATTGAAAGGTATGGAGATTGCCACTGAATTTGATGGGAATTGAGATTAATTACGCTGGTACATGGAGAATGGTTAAGGGGGGTCATTTTTTTTTTTTTTTATCTTTCTCTCCTTTTCTCTCTTTCCCTGGCTTGTACCCATTTGGCCCCATTCAGCCAACGGCTTAAGACATTTATCCCCATCCAGGTGTCGACTTCTTCCTGGCAAGCGATAGCGAGCTAGCATTGTATGGAGAAATCCGGCTTCGCCGGAGAAATTTTTCTATCGAAAAATATACAAATTTAGCTTGCAGTCAAAACAAAAATATATATATGCTGGCTCGCTACCGCTCGCCAGGAAAATATTAACTCCCAGATGGGGGTAACCGTCTTAAAACAGTAGGCTGAATGGGGCCGAATGGATACAAGCCAAAGAGAGAGGGAGAGAAAGAAAAAAAAGCGAGGTGGGCTCCCTTAATGCCTGGAGCCTTAGACATCGCGGCATGGAAATGGAGAGTTAGGCTTAGGGACTAATTAATCGAATCCCGGGAGGACCATATACTTTCATTAGTTTATTCAAGTACATTGAGGTTTGTAATTGATGATTAATGTTAAGAACGGGGTGTTACTTATATATCTTGCTAAACAAAACCATTTGAAAACAACAAATCCACAATCATTATTGCACTTTCAGAAGAAAAGCCATACACAATGCATGTGCAAGCATATATGAAGAGGCTTCGTAATTTTGAACATTCAAAGCAAAAATAAATGAATATAGATAAATCGGCCAAGAAATAACCACTACCCCCTCATTATAAAATATATACACATATAGTTTTCAGCGTAGGGAAAGCTTGGAAAAGGTGTGTATGTGTGTGTGGAATAGAGGTTGGAAAATGTGTGTGTGTGTGTGTGTGTGTGGAATAGAGGTTGGAAAATGTGTGTGTGTGTGCGTGTGTGTGTGTAAGATGTGTGTGAGTGTGTGTGTATGTATGAGTGTGTGTGTGTGTGTGTGTGTGTGTAAGAGAGGGGGTAAGATGTGTGTGTGTATGTATGAGTGAGTGTGTGTGTGTGGAAGAGAGGTTGGAAAATGTGTGTGTGTGTGTGTCTGGGTGGGTGTGGAAGAGAGGATTTAAGATGTATGAGTGTGTGTGCATGTGTGTATATATATGTGTGTGTGTGTGTGTGTAAGAGAGAAGGTATGAGAGCCACATAAGGGCGTCTGCCACATTCCTCACCCCCGCCCACAAAGGAGCACTCACACTGATGCCGCCCACCACAACAGCCGCGGTGGTGGTGGGCTGACACTCAAATATCGGCTGACAGTAGTATCGGCAGTTCCAAAACCGGAAGGACGAGGTGGGAGTCGAGTTTCAGTAATATCGGTAGTTTTAAAAGCGGGGTGTACGAGATGTGCAATATTGGGAGTTTTAATAATTGGGAAGCGAGTTTAAGGGGAGGTTTTTAGGTTGTTCCCTAGACCTCTATCAAGCTAAAAACTACACCCCCTAGACCCCCTTTCAAGATAAATTTGTACATTTTTCGGTAGAAAAATGTCCCGGCCGAAGGCTGGTCCCTCTTAAATTACAGGCTCGCTATCGCTCGCCAGGAAAAAATCGACACCTAAATTGCACGAACGGTCTTAAAATTGACAGAAATTGGGCGAAAGTTCTTAAGATCGTCTAACTTATCTCCAAATCTTAACAGCAATGGGGCTAAACATGAGGGAGAAAGGGATTCAGACAAAAATCCTCCAGGTGGAAATCTCCCCTTAAATAGTGTAGATAGTTTATCTGGACTTGCCACGAAAATGGAACTTTGCAGTAAGGGACCCAAACTCGGAAAGCGAACCCCCAAGTTCGAACCTCGAAACCGTGAAAGTATCACATTTTCGCGGTTTCGAGGTTCGAACTTGGGGGTTCGTTTTCCGATGTTGGGTCCCTTACTGCAAAGTTCCATATTCGTGTCAAAGTCCAGATCTACTGTAGTCCATGCTTTAAGGGGAGGTTTTTAGTTTGGTCCCTAGATATCCATCAAGCTTAAGATTACACCCCCTTGAGCCCCTTTCAAGATAAATGTGTACATTTTTAGGTAGAAAAATGTCCCGGCTGAAAGCCGGTTTCTCTTAAATTACAGGCTCGCTATCGCTCGCCAGGATAAAATCGACACCTAAATGGCACGAAAGGTCTTCAAATTGACCGAAATGGGTCGAAACTTCTAAAAATCGTCAAAATAATGGGGCGAACGTCTTAAAATTAGAAAAGCAATGGGGCTAAACATGAGGGAGAAAGGAGTCAAGTCAAAAATCCCTGAAGTGGAAATCTCTCCTTAACCCTTCATGCACCGGTGACGTCTTTTTAATTTGATTTCAGCTGCATTTAAACGATTTTATGAAGCTTAAGATGAATATAAGGTAGCTAAAAGTATGACTGTTGCCTATTAATTGCCAGACGTCCTTTTCAAGCTGATTGAAATCGTCTAAATATAGCTAAAATAAAATTCAAAAGACGTCGCCGGTACAGAAGGGGTTAAAAGCGGAATAACGAGGTGTGCAGTATCGGTAGTTCTAAAGGCAGTATGACGAGAGAGAGAGAGAGAGAGAGAGAGAGAGAGAGAGAGAGAGAGAGAGAGAGAAAGTAGTAGTAGTAGTAGTATTGGCAGTTCTGAGCGGAGGCATAGTAATATCGGCAGTTCTGAAATCTGGGAGCGTGAGGCTGTGATATTGCTGGCCCTAAACTCAGAGAGGCTGAAGGTATACGAGAGAGAGAGAGAGAGAGAGAGAGAGAGAGCGAGAGAGCGAGCAGTAATATCGGCAATGCTATAAGTAGAGAGACGTGAACTGTGCAATATCGGGAGTTCTAAAATCTGGGAGGTGAGTGGCAGTGATATCGACAGTTCTAAAAGCAGAGAGAGAGAGAGAGTGAGAGTGAGAGCGAGAGATAGATAGATAGATATATATATATATATATATATATATATATATATATATATATATATATATATATATATAGAGAGAGAGAGAGAGAGAGAGAGAGAGAGAAGGGGGTCCAGAAAAACTAACTATCTCCCCATTAAAGCAGTCATATCACTAATCTGTAAGCAAGATCAGAACGGGTTAAAAAGGTATCTGCCTCTTTCGATAAACAATGTATTAACCCCTTTAGTACCGGCGACGTGTCTTTTTAGTTTTATTCTAGCTCTGTTGAGACGATTGTGTGCAGTTTAAGTGGGGTGACCTGTTTGTGTTCTGTCCTTTTCTATCTTTCTCTGGCTTGTATCCATTTGGCCCCATTCAGCCTACTGTTTTAAGACGTTTATCCCCATTCATGTATCAATTTTTTACTGGTGAGCGGTAGCGAGCCAGCATATTTTTTATTTTTGTTTGACAGCAGACTAAATTTGTACATTTTTTGATAGAAAAGTGTCTCCGGCGAAGCCGGATTTCTTCATATAATGCTGGCTCGCTATCGCTCGCCAGGAAGAAATCGACACCTAGATGAGGATAAACGTCTTAAAATAGTTGGCTGAATGGGGCCGAATGGATACAAGCCAGAGAAAGAGAGAAAAGAACAGAAATAACAAAAAGCAGGTCACCCCCCTTAACCCCTTCTGTACCGGTGTCGTCCTTTTCATTATATTCTACCAATTATTAGACGATTATATTCAGCTTAGGAAAGACCTCTAGCAATCATAAGACTTCAAATTAATGATCTCCACCAACTCTTTTTAACTACCACAGATCCTTCCTAAGCTGCATAATATCGTCTAAATAATATAGCTAGGAGAAAATATAACACACGTCACTGGTACTCAAAGGGTTAAGAAGGATCTGTGGTGGTACAAAGGGTTAAGGGGAGGTATTTAGTTTGTTCCCTAGACCTCCATCAAGCTTAAAATTACACCCCCTTGAGTCCCTTTCAAGATATATTTGTACATTTTTCGGTAGAAAAATGTCCCGGCCGAAGGCCGGTTCCTCTTAAATTACAGGCTCGCTATCGCTCGCCAGGATAACATTGACACCTGAATGGTACGAAAGGTCTTAATATGGGGTGAAAGTTCTTAAAATCGCTAAACTAGTGGGGCAAACGTTTTATAATATCAAAAGCAATGGGGCTAAACATGAGGGAGAAAGGGGTCAAGAAAAAAAATCCTCAAGTGGAGATCTCCCCTTAAGTGAGATAGTTCGAAGCCTGTTAATTTGCCGGAGGGCCCTTTTTTAAACTGAATCAAATCACCTAGGAGTAGCCAGCGTAAAGTTTAAAAAAAATACGTCGCCGCTACAGAAGGGGTTAACCCGTTCAGTACCGGCGACGTCCTTCTCAGTATACGCTGGCAACTAGTGGATGATTTTATTCAGCTTAGGAAGGCCGTCTACCCATTCAAGGACTACAGACTATCTCGACTAATCCTTTCGGCAACCGTACGTCCTTCCTAAGCTGCATAAAATCGTCTAAATGTAGCTCAAATGAAATCGATGTCGCCGGTACAGAAGGGGTTAAATAAGTAGTTTAGTCCGATTAAGGGGGTGACCTGCCTTTTTTTCTCCTTCTCTGGCTTGTATCCATTCGGCCCCAGTCAGCCTACTGTTTTAACACGTTTATCCCCATCCAGGTGTCGATTGTTTCCTGGCGAGCGGTAGCGAGCCAGCATATTTAAAAAAAAAAAAAAATTGACAGCAGGCTAAATTTGTACATTTTTCGATAGAAACATTTCTCCGGCGAAGCCGGATTTCTTCATATATTGCTGGCTCGCTTTCGCTCGCCAGGAATAAATCGACACCTGGATGGGGATAAACGTCTTAAAACAGTAGGCTGAATGGAGCCGAATGGATACAAGCCAGAGAAAGAGAAAAAAGGAGAGAAAAAAATGCAGGTCACCCCCCTTAACCTCCTGAGGATTGTTCCGCATTCTGGCAGTTTGTTCTGGCTATCCCTAGACGATTTTACACAGCTTAGGAAGGACCAGTGGGAATTAATAGGGTAAAGACTATTACCTCAAGTAGCCCTCTGCCTTCCATATACTCCTCCTAATCTGAATAAAATCGTCTAATAATAGCCCGAAATCAGAATAGAAAACGCGTTACGGTATCTTGAAACGGTTAACCCTTTCGATACCGGCGACGTCTTTATAACGATATTCTGGCTACTATTAGGCGATTTTACTCAGTTTAAAAAGGGCCTCCAGCAATTAACAGGATTCCAACGATCTCACTTTAGGGGGGATGGCTCACTTTTTGGGCGATTTTTGCATGTATTCATTATTTTTCTAGTTTCCTCCCTAGACCTCCATAAAAAAACAAAAAAAACACATCCATTAGATTATTCGATTATTTTTTACATTTTTCGGTAGAAAAATGGTCTTAAAGGTCTTAAAATCGACTCACTAATGGGGCAAACATCTTGACATCTGAAAACTAATGGGGCTAAACGTGAGGGAGAAACTGCACAAAATCATCTAAATACAGTATAGCCAGAACAAAAATAAGAAGTCATCGTTACTGAAGGAGTTAAGCTATTGTAGCGATTACGATTGGTGGATTGAATTAAGCAAGTGGGTAAGGAGTGGGGGAGCAGGTGAGGGAGGCTGGTGGTAGAGGAGGAGGGAGGAGGGAGGGCAGCGGTGGAGGTGGCTCAGTGTTGGCCAGACAGCCGGGCCGGGTGGACGGGCTGTGTGTGTTCTCTTATCGCGTGTCTCTCTCTCTCTCTCCCCCCACCCCCCTCCCCTACCATACCCCCAACGTCGGGATCATTTCTGTGCGTATCTATACCGTAATCGTGGAAGTGCCGGTAACCCCATCTACAGCCAGTCCGGGATCTACGGTGTGCTAGAACACTAACCATGCTTCGCCAGCCCTAGTGATAAGTGGTAATGAGTGCGCCTGCGCAGCAAACCACGTGACTGAACTGAAACTGAAAACCATGACCAACTACCATGCCCCTGGGTGGGTGGTCATGGCGGTGGTACTCCTGGCGCCGCTCTCCTGCCATGCCAATCCGGATGCCAAGCGGCTCTACGACGACCTGCTCAGCTCCTACAACCGGCTCATCCGGCCCGTCCAGAACAACACCGATAAGATTACCGTGTGGATGCGGCTCCGGCTCTCCCAACTCATCGACCTGGTCAGTACAAGCAAACTTTGAGTACGAGTGCCCACAATACCCTACTCTCATTATGGTAGCCTACTTTCATAAACAATAATATAGCCTAGCCTACACCCATTCCAATCATTATCAACCACAAACGTAATATCAGTATTGAATCCAAGCGAGATAAGAGTGCAATTATTGTATAACTAACATTAAATACACCTATTATTATTATTAGGCTAGTAGGCTATTATTATTATTATTATTATTATTAGTATTGAATCCAAACGATATATCAGTATTGAATCCAAACTAAATATCAGTATTGAATCCAAACAAGATTTCATGATTGAATCCAAACAAGATTTCATGATTGAATCCATAGGAGATATCCGTATTGAATCCAAACAAGATTTCATGATTGAATCCATAGGAGATATCCGTATTGAATCCAAACGAGATATCAGTATTGAATCCAAACAAAATGTAATTATTGACTCCATGAGATATCAGTATCTAACCAAATCAAAACCAATTCGGTAGCCTATATCAGTATTGAACTCAAACGATGTAGGCTATCCCAAATGCTTGAGAAAGAGGCTGTGAAGATCAAAGGCTCAAATGGGTGCAACCTTACTATTGTTCATGACTGTACAACCACTTCATGTAAATTCCTGGGTCGCTTTATTTAATTATGCAAGAGTATGTGGAGAGTTATTTAAAGATATAGCCAATGTGTGCACAAATTAAATATACAATTATACTGTAGGCTAGGCTATATGGCACTTGATACTTTATTGCACACTCAAATAACCTCGATAGTTGTATTTGCATAGTGGAAGAGATGAGGTACTGAACTTTTTGGAAGTGACTGTACCGTCGCCTGCACTAAGAGGTGGTGCAATGTGTAGGCTAAGTACCGTAGGCCTAATAAGAAATAGTTTCGACACGCTTGAGTAATAATTGAACTAGACCTACATAGGCTAAATAGGACGAGTAGGTTTCCTGATAATTATGACGTAGGCTAGTGTAGGGTATTGTTTAGTTTGTTACCTCCTCACATCAATAGGCGCCTTCATAGCTACGGTTTGTGTGTTCCGGGCATGTGCTATATGGACGTAAATAAGGCACAGATAATTGTTGAACTCCTACACAATCTTATATATAATTATGTGAATTGGTGACACATGATATACTTTGTCCCTTATATTTGCTTACCAACGCCATCACATAACTTGATATTATCAAGTGTTAGAAACGGTAAGGCAATGATACTGTTGGGCCCTGGACAATGGTGTAGTCTTAAGAGATTAGTTATTTAGTCCGCAGTGGCCTTGATCGAGTCATCAATAAAACAAATCTAACAAATAAACTAGGCTATGATCTCTATGAACTTGAAGTCAACCATTCTGAAGCCGGTATCACACGAGAGGTTTGATAGTCAACATTCGATGATCAACATATTTCTGGCAGCTTTTCGGGAATACCGGTACTTTGCACTGGTATCGGAAACTAGACTTAGGATAGACGAATTTAGGTAACCGGAATAGTTTAAATGTTGACCTCATAAGTCATAAGCTGCCAGACCAGTGTTGAGGATAAATGTTAAAGAAAAGAGTGCTCGTGTTATACCCGGCTTAATGGTCTGCAAGTCCAAGCATTATTCACCTCTTCTACGTAGCCTACCGGTACTGTAAATTTATACCGTAGCTTAGGCTATTTACATTGGTTTCTTAGACGTCTAGGATGCAGTATTTTAATTTTATGTCTATTCGGTACTAGTTTAACTTAATTTAAATTCGTATACCAGTATCACAATCTATATAACGTATATAACTACCGAATGTCATTTTTTTTCTTCATAATTTTGTGCATTTGTATTTAACCCAAACGAGATACTAAAGTGCTGTGTATTATCGGAAGTACTAGAGTGCTTCTGAATGCTTGTGTGCTTGCTTTTTTTGTGGGCGAACTGTTATATGTGTTCTCCTTATGTGAATTTGTATCAAGCCCAAACGAGATATACTAGTGCTGTCACTGCTGTGTATTATCCCAAGAGCTTTAGATGTTTTGTTTTGTTTTTTTTCTTTTCTCTTCTTTTCCACATGGGTGCATAGCCTAGTCCTTACGACCCGTCAGTGTGCACTAATGAGAAATTTTAACTTTGTTATTTTGTTTTCTGGACCCCCTTCTCCCTCATGTTTGGCCCCAATGGTTTTCGTATTTCAAGACGTTCATCCCATTAGTTTGGACGATTTTAAAACCTTTCGCCCCATCTTTGTCGATCTTTATATGGCGTGCATTAGCGAGCTGTAATGTAGGAGGATTATCTGGAAAGGGGTTTGGGGGGGGGGGTGGGGGGGAGATTCTTGAGGGTATTTTTTTTTTTTTGTATAGCTTGATGGACGTCTGAGGAGCAAACTAAAAACAAACAAATATAATAGATAAATATACCAATTATGAAACCCTCCCCCCCCTCCCATTATGGTTATACCCTGTTCCAAATATGCAGGCCAGACATCGTGAACCTTAACCTCTGTAACTAAAAAAGGGCTTGAGCAAATGAGCTATACATTTCCACACCTATTCCCTGGCTGACCCTTCCCACTTGGTAGAAATATTAGTTTGATGGCAGGCCTACTAGTCGTTTGTGAGTTATAAAGGTTAATGTTCAAGAGTTTTGGAATACTTAATTGGAACAGGGTATAGTCTCTCTCTCTCTCCCTGCCTCAGAACCGGGACAATATAATTCATCATCGTATACGTTCATTTCCGTTCGTCTCAAACCTCGTCTCACTGATCTCCAAACTTTCAGAGGTCCTTTTCTCGTCAGTGCTCCTTAAACCTCGTCTCACTAATCTCCAATCATTCAGGGGTCCTTTTCTCGTCAGTGCTCCTTAAACCTCGTCTCACTGATCTCCAATCTTTCAGGGGTCCTTTTCTCGTCAGTGCTCCTTAAACCTAGTATTCCTGATCTCCATTTCGGCTCCATAACCTCGTCAAGTTATTATCCCTAACCTTGTCTCACTATCCCCCCTTAGCTCAACTCCTTAAACCTCGCATCCGCTCCCAAACGTTGATTTACTAATCTCGCCCCTCTCGGTTCTTTAAATACCCTTTCATCTCTTTTAACCCCTTCAACACGATGATGTCTTTATACCGGCTAAAGTTAGACGATTAAATGCAGATTATGAAGAACCTATGCTATTCAGAGGGGTTATTGAGATCGTACATACCCCTTTGAGTCCTGGAGGTAGATTATAAGTTAAAGAAATTCGTTCGATGGTCACCAGAATATGATACAAATTACGTCATCGTGCTGAAGGGGTTAAAGTTCGTCTGGGCTTCCTACACCTCTTCTCATTATTCTCCCTTATTTTGGCTCTCGTCTCAGCCCTTTCAATCTCGTTCGTGCAGTCTAAGAATTACTGATAACACTCGTCTCGGCTCTAATCCTCCTTCTAGCTTGTTGATCGTCACTGCAGCTCTTTACTCCTCCTCCCAGCTCGATGATCTATTCTTAACCGCAGCTCTTTTTGCCTACCGTACTCTTAGTTCTTTAAACTTTCTCTTGGATCTTTAAACCTATCGGCTCTTTAAAACCTCCTCTCAGCACTTGTAACATGCTCTCAGCTCTTAAAGCCTCAACTCAGCTCTTAAGCCTTCTCTCAGCACTTTAAAGCCTCCTCTCATCACTTTTAGCATGCTTTCAGCTCTTAAAGCCTCCACTCAGCTCTCTCAGGCCTTCAAACCTCCTCCCAGCCCTATAATCCTCATCCCAGCTCGTTAAACCTCCTCCCAGCTTTTTAAACCTCTGTTCAGCTCTTTAAACCTCCTCTCAGCTCTTAAAGCCTCATCCCAGTTGTTTAAACCTCCTTCTCAGCTCTTAAAGCCTCCTCCCAGCTCTTAAAGCCTCCTCCCAGCTCATTTAACCTCCTCTCAGCTCTACAAGCCTCCTAGCTCTTTAAGTATCTTCTCAGATCTACAAACCTCCTCCCAGCTATTTAAACCTCCCAGCTCTATAAACTTGCTCCCAGCTCTTTAAACCTTCTCCCAGCTATTTAAGCCTCATCCCAGCTCTTTGAGCCTAATCACAGCTCTTTAAGCCTCATCCTAGCTCTTTAAACTTCATCCCAGCTCCTCAAACCTCCCAGCTATTTAAACCTCCCAGCTATTTAAACCTCATCCCAGTTCTTTAACCCTCCTCCCAGCTCTTTAAGCCTCCTCCCAGCTCTTTAAACCTAATCCCAGCTCTTTAAACCTAATCCCAGCTCTTTAAACCTCCTCCCAGCTCTATAAACCTCATCTCACTCCTCTCCTTTAAGCTCGTACGGAACGGTAGGCTACCATTAGCCTATTCTCCCTTATTCAGCTCCCCGAGTCTCAGTGTACCGGTACTGATAACTCACTCCCTGAATAATGCCTGCGCCAACCTAGCTTTCCTCGATACCCTCCGCTACCCCCCCCCCCCCCCCAGTGTGAAGGAGGTGGTGGGGTGTTGTCCGATATCTTCTCCCCCCCCCCCCCCCCCAGTGTGAAGGTGGTAGTCCGATACCTTCCACCACCCCCCTCTCCCCTCCAGTGTGAAGGTGGTGGTGGTAGTCCGATACCTTCCACCACCTCTCCTCGCCTTCTGATGTGGTAAGACTCGTGGGGATGGTGGAGTGTTGGACGATGCATACCACCATCATCCACCCCTCCAGTGTGGAGTTGGTAGTGGTTGACCGATACCTTCCACCACCTCTCCCTTCCCAGTGTACAAAGGAGTACAAAGGAAATCAAGCAACAACAGGTCTAGTGACCCTTCTAGGCTGCTTGTCCTCCAAAACACTGAGGATCAAGTGTCCAAACAGTGGTTTAGAGTGGGTAAGGGAACATTGGAAAGGGAACTACTACCCTGCCACTAACGTGGCAGGACTAGGAAGTTAGTAGGGGACATATGGGTTAGTAACTGAGGGGAGGATAAAATAAAGTTATTCATTTACAAACGCAGTCAGTCGCGGGTTTGATGCGAGATATTTGTCTAGGCGGAATTTAAATGAATCAACGGTGCTGCAGTCTATAACGTCTCGGGGAAGCCCATTCCACAAGTTGACAACTCGATTGAAGAAGAAATTCTTAGATTCGTGCGAGTTAAAAGATTTACCAATAATTTTGCAACCGTTTCCCCGCGTGTAATTAGATTGGTCGATAGTGAAGTACTTACTACAGTTCATATTGTCGATGCCTTTGATGATTTTGAACACTTGAATTAAGTCGCCTCTTAATCTGCGTTGGGTTAAAGGAAATAGATTTAATTCTCTAAGACGCTCTTCGTATGGTTTGTTCTTTAGGCTAGGTATCATTTTGGTAACTCTACGTTGAACTCGAACTCGTGTGAAGGTGGTGGTGGTTGGCTGATGTGGTAAGACTCGTGGGGGTGGTGGAGTGTTGGACGATCACCCCCCCCCCTCCAGTGTGGTGGTGATGGTGGAGGATTGGCTCATACCTCTCACCACTTTCCCCCCCTCCCCCCTCCCCCCAGTGTGGCAGGCGTGTGTGCAGGGTGGTGTTGCCGACACCTACGGTACCTCTCCTAAACCTCCAGAGTCCGGTGTGACTTGTGTGGAGGGTTTGCCGTTACCATCCTGCATCACCTCTCCTCATCCCTCCAATGTGGCAGACGTATGGAGGCGGTGGTGGAGGGTTAGCCGGTACCTTCCACCAACGCTCCTCCTATCCCCCACTCTCCTGGTGAAGCTGCTTAGGCATACGTGTGGATGTGGTGGTGGAGTGCTGGCTGCTACCCTCTACCACCACCTCTCTCTCTCTCGCTCTCTCTCTCTCTCTCTCTCGTACGGCAGACGTGTGGAGGAGGTGGTGGTGTGTGCCCGTCATGAGGAGGGAGGGAGGCTGTGGTGGTTCGATCGTCACTACAACCACCATATCTTGATACCGGTACACACAGAGAAAGATTGGGTTAATAATTTATTATGCCGTAATCTATCTATCTATCTCTATGCTCAGGCCCAATCCCCATTTTGGGGGTAGCCGACTCCAGACAGAGCAAGAACAGGGAAAACACAAAAACAACATAAAATAACAAATAAACACAGATAAAAAGCACAAACTCAGACACATCCAGGTCACCCAGGAGAAGACCCAGAGACCAGGGTCACCAAGGTCGCTCCAGCACTCCCCCCCGGCCCCCGACCACCCGGAGAGGTTCCGATCTCGGCAGGCAGACATGCAGCGGAGCCAAAGCCACAAGCCCTCCCACCACACTTCCAGGCGCACCCTTCATATTAATAGTCTCCCCGGGCCAGGTGCCTGATGGACTATTATCTAGTCCAACTTGCACCCGACCCCTTACTCCAAATGACCACGTGTTCACTCAACTATTCACAAGCATTCTCCATTCACTCCTGTCCACCACCACTTCCCCTGCCTGATCTATAGTCATTCCTCTATCATCCAAAGCCTTTCTTACACAGTCTCTCCATCTCAATGGGGGTCTTCCTGCCCTTCTATCTCCCCTTGTACCTGACTCACATATTCTCTTTGTAAGCCTTTCATCTCCCATTCGTTCAACATGACCATACCAGCTCAGCACCCTTCTGTCCACTCTGGCTGATAAATGTTCCTGCTGCCCCACTCTCCTACGTATCTCTTCATTCCTCAATCTGTCTCTACGAGTAACTCCACACATACTCCTCAAGCAGCTCATCTCCATCACATCCAGCCCTCTTTTCTTTTCTCCTTTTTCTTCAGAGCCCATATCTCAGCCCCATACATCACTGTTGGCACAACAATTCCTTGATACAGTGCACTTTTTACTTTCACTCCGAGATTTCTCGTCTTCCACATACTTCCCATTGCTCCGAAAACCTTCCTTCCTTCACACACTCTCTGTTTTACCTCCACTCCTGCTTATCGTTCCTCCTAGATATTTAAAACACTCTACTTGTTCCAATATTTCCCCATCCAGCCTCACATCTAGATTCACCCTATGCTCTCCCCTATTACACACCATTACTTTACTTTTATTGACGTTCACCTTCAGTTTCCTCCTTCCACAAACCACACCAAACTCTTTGACTACCCGCTGCAGTTTCTCATCAGAATCCGCCACCAATGCTGTGTCATCAGCGAACAGCAACTGATTCAACTCCCAATCTCTACCATTCTTTCCTACTAAACCGAATCCTCTTCCCATAGTTCTCCTTTTCACCTCCCTCACCACACCATCCATAAACATATTAAACAGCCATGGTGACATTACACAACCCTGTCGCAAACCTACCTTTACCTCAAACCATTCACTCAACTCACCATTTCCTACTCTCACACATGCTCTGCTCCCTTCATAAAAACTCTTAACTGCTTCTAACAAATTTCCTCCTATTTCATAAATCCTTAACACCTTCCACATTGCTTCACGGTCCACATGATCATACGCTTTTTCCAAGTCCATAAAAACCCAAAATATCTCCTTATGCTTCTCTAAATACTTCTCGCATAACTGTCTTACTGCAAACATCTGATCCACGCACCCTCTTCCCCTCCTAAAACCGCAGTTCTTCTCCTATTGCAACTTCCGTACACTTTATTATCCTCTCTATCAACACCCTGCCATACAGCTTTCCAACCACTGACAATAAACTAATACCTCTATAACTTGAACACTCCTGCCGATCTCCCTTCCCCTTGTACAACGGCACAATACATGCACTCTTCCAGTCTATTGGTACCATTGACACAGCAAAGCACACATCGAAAAGTCTCACCAACCAATCTATTATCACATCTCCACCCTTCTTTATACACTCCACAGCAATACCATCCAAACCTTCTGCTTTTCCCGCTCTCATTTGTTTCACTGCTTCTTTCACCTCATTTTCCTCAATCCTTTCATTCATTCCCTGCCACCTGGGTGGCCTGGGTAACCTATCTCCATCCACCTCTGCTGCAATCACTGCTTCTCTTCCGTCTCTTGTATTTAACAAAGATTCAAAATACTCGGCATATCTTTTCCTCACTTCAACTGGTTCCACTAGTAATTCTCCATTTTCATCTTTCACTGACTCTTCTCTCTTTTGTCCTCCTTTCCTTACTTTATTTACCTCCTTCCAGAACATCTGCTTTTGTTCTTCAAAATTCTCACTCAGCCTTTGACCCCACCTTTCGTTTGCATCTTTTTTCGCTTCTCTAATTTTCCGTTTTGCCTCTCTCCTTTTCTCCTTGTACCTCTCCCATACCTCAACACTACCATCCTGTAAAACCCTCTCAAAACACTGTCTCTTCTCCTTAACTGCCTTTCTCACCGTATCATTCCACCACTCGCTTCCCTTCCTGATACCTCTAGGTAGGTGCCGTAATACACCACTATAATTGACTATCATTATATACCGGTATATACCGGTACTGTATACACTATATATATATATATATCAAGGGATAGTCGTACAAATACTAATAGTATGGGGCTGAGACTAGGGTGTAGAGTGGCACGTGGACAGATTGAGGAATGAAGAGGTACTTACGCCTACTTACGTAGGAGAGTAGGACAGACCCTTGTCTGCCAGAGTGGACAGAAGGGTGCTTTGCTGGTATGGACATGTTGAGCGAATGGGAGATGAAAGGCTTACAAAGAGAGTAGGCCTATATGAGTCAGATACAAGGGAGGTAGAGGGATAGGAAGACCTTCGTTGAGATGGAGAGTTTGTGTAGTACAAATGTTGGAAGATAGAGAGATGACTGTAGAACAGGCAAAAGAAGTGGTAATCAATAGGAATGAATGGAGGTTGCTTGTGAGTAGATGAGTCA
Organism: Paralithodes platypus; assembly: GCA_032716605.1. Lineage (NCBI taxonomy): Eukaryota > Metazoa > Arthropoda > Malacostraca > Decapoda > Lithodidae > Paralithodes > Paralithodes platypus. The sequence goes on from JAVRFV010000323.1 coordinate 67,820, forward strand.
TAAAGCGAGCGTTTGGGAGAGGGGGTCGGGCGCCAGTTGGACTAGATAATAGTCCGTCAGGCGCCTGGCCCAGGGAGCCGGTGTATATGGATTTGAGGTGGGCGAGCATTGTGGTGTGGTATGCTGCATGGCTGCCTGCTGAGACTGGACCCTCTCCAGGAGGTCTGGCAAAGGGGGAGTGCTGGAGGCTCTTAGTGATCCTTGGTCTCTGGGTCTTCTCCTGGGTGACCTAGATGTGCGTGAATTTTTCTTTTCTTTTTTATGTTGTGTTGCGCTGTCCTTGTTCGGGCTCTGTCTGGAGTCGGCCACCCCCAGCTATGGGGTATGAGCCGGAGTATACACAATTACACACACACACACACACACACACACATACACAGTATATATATACAAGTATATATATATATATATATATATATATATATATATATATATATATATATATATATATATATATATATATATATATATATATATCGTATATATATACTGTATATATATATTTTGTTTTTGTGTGCGCGCGCGCGCGCCGGTCCGGTTCGCACATAAGTACCGGTATATAGGTGAACATTAATATAATTTGTGCTGAATTAATTGAATTATTAAGTATTATATTAAACATATTGCATAGGTCCAGGCCCTCGTATAAGTTTAATTATTCGAATAAAACAATGGAGACTGATTTATGAGAACAATTGTACTCCACATTATAACGCATATAGTATTCATCGCCCCAAGTTTACTGAATGACGTCCATGTATCAACCGCCACGTACACAACTATACCAGCAGGTATAAATTATTTTATGAATAACTCTCTAAGGGGAGACTGACCTTTTTTCTATTAATTCATTTATTCCTTTGTTTTCTCGCTAGACCTCCATCAAGCTTAGAAAAACACCCCCTAGACCCCCCTTCAAGATAAATTTGTACATTTTTCGGTAGAAAAATTTCCCGGCCGAAGGCCGATTCCTCTTAACAATTCAGGCTCGCCTTCGCTCGCCAGGAAATAATTAACACCTAAATGGCACAACAGGTCTTAACATTGAACACGAAATAGGGCGACAGGTGTTAATATCGCCAAACTAATGGGCCGAACGTCTTATAATCTCACAACAAAAGGGGCTTAACACGAGGGAGAAAGGGGAACAGAAAAACGACCCATCTCCCCTTAACCTCAACAGTCCACCAGCCTCCCCTTAAACACGCGCCATAAAATGCATAACTTACATTCATAGCAATAGAGTATCGCACCCTACCCAGATAGGCCTAAAGCTGTGGTATGCAATATATAAACAAAATCCGAGTTTGGCTAGAAAAGATGAGGTAGGCCTATATAAATGGGTGTAAAGATGAGGTAGGCCTATATAAATGGGTGTAAAGATGAGGTAGGCCTATATAAATGGGTGTATAGATGAGGTAGGCCTATATAAATGGGTGTATAGATGAGGTAGGCCTATATAAATGGGTGTATAGATGAGGTAGGCCTATATAAATGGGTGTATAGATGAGGTAGGCCTATATAAATGGGTGTATAGAATATTTAGGCTATATTGGGATTGATTATTGTAGGCATAAGGGGAGATTTCCACCTGGAGGATTTTTTTTTCTGAACCTCTTTCTCCCTCATGTTTAGCCCCATTGCTTGTGAGATTTAAAGACGCTTGCCCCATTAGTTTGGCGATTTTAAGAACCCTCGCCCCATTTCTGTCAATTTTAAGACCATTCGTGCCATTTAGGTGTCGATTTTTTCCTGGCGAGCGATAGCGAGCCTGTAATTTAAGGGGAACCGGCCTTCGGCCGGTACGTACAAATTTATCTTGAAAGGGGGTCAAGGGGGAGTAATTTTAAGCATGATGGAAGTCTTGGGAATCAACTAAAAACCTCCCCTTAAGGTGCAGGTATCCAGGAGCCTACACACTCTCTAATTTTCCTTATAGGCCTAACTTGTAAATAATGGAACTTAGCATCACATCACTTTACCATCGACACCACTTCTACCTCAACACACACCACCATAACAAACACACACACACACCCACCCACGCCAAACACATCCAGCTCCACACCAAACACACACACCATCACTCAAAACACACACCACCACTCAAAACACACACCACCACTCAAAACACACACACCACACATGGTGTGTGTGTGTATATGTATCATACCGGTACTATCCATACGCTATATGTAGCATACCGGTACTATCCATACGCTATATGTAGCATACCGGTACTATCCATACGCTATATGTAGCATACCGGTACTATCCATACGCTATATGTATCATACCGGTACTATCCATACGCTATATGTATCATACCGGTACTATCCATACGCTATGTATCATACCGGTACTATCCATACGCTATATGTATCATACCGGTACTATCCATACGCTATATGTATCATACCGGTACTATCCATACGCTATATGTAGCATACCGGTACTATCCATACGCTATATGTAGCATACCGGTACTATCCATACGCTATATGTAGCATACCGGTACTATCCATACGCTATATGTAGCATACCGGTACTATCCATACGCTATATGTATCATACCGGTACTATCCATACGCTATATGTATCATACCGGTACTATCCATACGCTATATGTATCATACCGGACTATCCATACGCTATATGTATCATACCGGTACTATCCATACGCTATATGTATCATACCGGTACTATCCATACGCTATATGTATCATACCGGTACTATCCATACGCTATATGTATCATACCGGTACTATCCATGCGCTATATGTATCATACCGGTACTATCCATACGCTATATGTATCATACCGGTACTATCCATACGCTATATGTATCATACCGGTATTATCCATACGCTATATGTATCATACAGGTACTATCCATACGCTATATGTATCATACCGGTACTATCCATACGCTATATGTATCATACCGGTACTATCCATACACTATATGTATCATACCGGTACTATCCATACGTTATATGTATCATACCGGTACTATCCATACGTTATATGTATCATACCGGTACTATCCATACGTTATATGTATCATACCGGTACTATCCATACGCTATATGTATCATACCGGTACTATCCATACGCTATATGTATCATACCGGTACTATCCATACGCTATATGTATCATACCGGTACTATCCATACACTATATGTATCATACCGGTACTATCCATACGCTATATGTATCATACCGGTACTATCCATACGCTATATGTATCATACCGGTACTATGCATGCGCTATATGTATCATACCGGTACTATCCATACGCTATATGTATCATACCGGTACTATCCATACGCTATATGTATCATACCGGTACTATCCATACACTATATGTATCATACCGGTACTATCCATACGCTATATGTATCATACCGGTACTATCCATACGCTATATGTATCATACCGGTACTATGCATGCGCTATATGTATCATACCGGTACTATCCATGCGCTATATGTATCATACCGGTACTATCCATACGCTATATGTATCATACCGGTACTATCCATACGCTATATGTATCATACCGGTACTATCCATACGCTATATGTATCATACCGGTACTATCCATACGCTATATATGTATCATACCGGTACTATCCATACGCTATATGTATCATACCGGTACTATCCATTTATCACTTTAGGGGTCACTTAAAGCATGCTATGCTTACAGGTACCCGATAGCACTATCGTTAGTGATAGCCATTTGTATTTTTTACTATTGTTAATGTCTTGTCAAGTTGCAAATTTGATTTTAATAGAAATGTTGACACTAATTGTAGTTGCTTTATTCATGCAGAGTTTAGTAAATATTTACCAGAACGTCCCCGACTTCCCAAATTGACTAATTCCTTGAACGTGACGATAGTGCGTTGTTATGTGTGCAATTAGTTTGCTTGGGAAACATATTAACTTGCTCATGTAGTAATGTACACCCTATGTGGTTGGGGGGGGGGGGGGGGGGTTCCACTACTTCAAGAACAAAAAGGAAAAAGCTACCGTTACGATGGTTCATCTTTCTATTTTATCTGCACTGGTTACAGAATGCTGTACATTCACATCCACAGCCATTCCCACAGTACAACGATATTCCACATGATGCACCCTGACACATTGTACACGCACCAAAGGGCGACGCGCTCATCGTAGCCACTATCAGTATGGTGAAGTCTACAATAGATAGATGTCGTTTTTCATATGTTTCGGATACGGTACCGGTACCGTATATACCAACTCCTCTTTGTCAGGCATAGCCTATTTGGTCCATCGATAATTTGTTTACCCTTCCTTGTATTTTAATTCGTTGTTATAAATGTCTTTACAGGAAGTTTCTCCTTTCATCCGGTAACAATAGGGTCTATAGAAAATGCGATGCTCCTAAATACAATGTACGGTATATTGTCTAAACTCATATGTTATGCTATAGCACACCATTAATTCAAGTTATTACATTTGTCTATCTCTGCACCGGTAGCCTTTGTCTATCTCTGCACCGGTAGCCTTTGTCTATCTCTGCACCGGTAGCCTTTGTCTATCTCTGCACCGGTAGCCTTTGTCTATTCCATCATGCGGGTGTCCATTTTATATTCCAGGACTCTTTCGTTTAAACCATTGGTACCGGTAGGCTATATGGCTGCCCTTTCGTCCTGATCCCATCTTCTGCATCCACCATTTCCTGAAGTTCTTGCATACCTAATGCTTCGTTCACGCCATGATTTCCTCCTTAATGTCTCTAACCCTTCTTCAACACCCTGAACCCTATCCTCCTCCTCCTCCATGAATGTCTCTTCACACCCTACTCACATCCATCATACATTAACTCTGTCATTGTATTGTTTCGTTTGCGTTCGATTTTGATACGGCACCGATTCAGATGGGTTAGTGTTTGTGCAGGCATGGTCGTGTATGAGTGATGAAAGTTTGCACAATTGATTGACATCATGGATTAGATACGATTTGATATTATCGCGTCAATCATGTTTGCGCCGTCATGATTGATAGTGTTTGGAGGCCTTAAAGGGAGGTTTTTAGTTTGTTCCCTAGACCTCCATCAAGCTTAACATTACACCCCCTAGACCACCTTTCAAGATAAATGTGTAAATTTGTCGGCCTTTAGAGTGTATAGTACATCCCGGTAATCTAAAATCGTCCCCACAGGGTGTCAATCGAAAACTGAATCTATTAATTTTAGTATTTATTATTGTAGGCCTATATGTAAAGATGACATTATGGTTTATCATTGAAATTACCGATAAGTTTTCTGAAGTGAAAAACTGGGCAGAACAATGCTATTTTACATTAATATTCTTGTTTACCTTCACATATTTATTCATGTGCAAACAAAAATGGACACCCTGCTTCCTCCATCTCCCATCACCTTTTCCGTCACACACCTTGAATCCCGCCTTCCCCTGTTATCTGAACCCCCAACTTTAGATGTGCACCGTTTTTAGGTCACACCCTCGCTCCTCTTCTTACCAATGCCCTTCTTCCACCGAAACTTTCCTTGAAGTTGGATCTTTTTTCAATTATTGAAATACGTTAATGTTGACTTCAAGTTTTTATTCCATTGATGTTTTCACTTTGCTCCTTAGACCTCATCAAGCTAAATAACACCCCTACGAGATAATGTGTACATTTTTCGGTAGAATAAATTCCCTTCGTCCGGTTCCTCCTAAATTATAGGTTAGCTATCGCCTGCCAGGAAAAGATTGATTCCTAAATGGCACATTAGCTGTGGCTAGAATTTTTATATTTTCCTGTTCAAATTAGTCTTTGAGACTGATCTTTGTTTATCCCATTCAAATGGATGGTGACTGGTACCGGTATATAGGCTATGATGGAGTTATGAACAAGTCAGTGTTTACAGATTTACACGTACGAGCTCCTTCCTTAGCTGAGTAAAGTATTCTGGAGACAGGTGGAATGTGAATATGAAACCATCATCCATAGGTATACTACTTAACCCCTTCTGTACCAGCGACGTCTTTTTAATTTTATTCTTGCTTTATTTAGACGATTTTGTGAAGCTAAGGAAGAATAAATGGTAGTTAAATGGATTAATTGAGACAGTCTGTAGTGTTTTCATTGCAAGACGTCCTACCTAGACCTGAATAATATCGTTTAATAGTAAGGAGAATATATTGAAAAGGATGTCACCGGTACTGAATGGGTTAAATCTCATGTTATGTTATCTCATGTTCGGATATGTGACGACTTGGAAGGCTCCAACTCGTCACATATCCGAATGTGCTACAGTATATTGTCTAGGCCTATTTTGTTTTGAGTTCTTCAGGTATGTTATGGTATGGTATCATCTATGGTGTTAAGCGAAAACCAAGTCCCATCTATTAATGATTTATCTTATTATCATTATTGTATTATTGTTGTATTGTAAGTATCATAGTATTACGGTATTGTATATCATCTTGGGTGTCAAGGGGAGGTATTAACATTTTTCTGGACCCCCTCCTCCCTCTTGATTAGCCCTATTAGTTATGATATTTTAAGACGTTCACCTCATTAGTTTGAAGATTTTAAGACCTTTCGTCCCATATTGTTGTCAAAAGTAAGACCTTTCGTGCCATTTAGGGGTCGAATTTGTTCAGGTGAGCGATAGCGATCCTGTAATTTAGTAGGACCCTGCCTTGGACCGGCTTATTTTTCTACCGAAAAATGTACACTTTTAACTCGAAAGGAGGTCTTGAGGGTGTTTTTTTTTCCAAGTTTGGTAGAGGTCTAGGGAAAAGACTGATAATAATAATGTATAAGAATAAGAAATATAAATACCAAATATCATATCGTCCCCTTAGGCCCTAAACGAAAACCAAGTCCCATCTTTCAAGTAACAAGAAATAGGGTGGTCAGTATGGAAGTGAAGACAGTGTGGTAATCCCGACACTGACTTACGGAAGCGAATCATGGACGTTGGTTGAGAGACTCAGACCAAGAGTGAGAGCAGTGGAAATGAATTACTTAAGGAGTGCGTGCGGAGTTACATGGAGGGATAGACAGACTAATGAGGAAGTAAGAAGGAGGTGTGGTGTGGAGGTAGATGTGCTGGAAAGTGTGAAAAGGAACAACTTGAGATGGTTCGGCCACATGGAACGTATGGAAAGCGAGAGAATGACTAAGAGGGTGTACGAGAGCGAGGTGGAGGGACAGAGAGGGAGAGGTAGACCGAATGAGAGGTGGAAGGATGAAGTGAGGAAGTACATGAACGAAGGCGGTGCTGGTTGGGGGAGGGGCGTCGACTGACTGGGGACAGAGGTGCATGGGGCGGTTCGTTCGTGGCCACCCCTTCGGAGATCACTGCGTCAGGCAATAGATAGATAGATAGATATATGCCATATTTCACAAATGGCCGACATAATGAGGAATCAGCATAAGTGTGTTGATTTTCGGTGTGAGCCTCCTAGGTTCGAGTCCCCGGACTGCCACATGTGTTTGTTAATTTCATTAATCGAGTTTAGGAGTAAAGTTGGTTGGTGGAGATAACATAATAATTAATTCTGGTTCAGGAGTACTTTATAGAGAGGCCTTCCTTAGGATTAAGCGCCCCATTAATTATTCTTTCCATTCACATATGCATAGCCTCTGATAGCGCAGTTGGAATGAATGTACATGCTAAAATTGATATGCAGGATTCGAAAGTGCATAATAAATCGTAGGCTTGTGCATCATTCTTTAACTGTCTCGTGGTTGCAATACATAATTGGTGTGATTTTCAGTGTTGTGAGCATTCTAGGTGTTCGAATGTCCCCGGACTGCCACAGTGTTTGTTAATTGCATTAAAATTCGAGTTTAGGAGTAAGGAGTTGGTTGGTGGAAGATAACATAATAATTAATTCTGGTTCAGGAGTAGTTTATAGAGAGGCCTTCCTTAGGGTTAAGCGCCCCATTAATTACTCTTTCCATTCACATATGCATAGCCTCCGATAGCGCAGTTGGAATGAATGTAGGCCTACATGCTAAGATTGATATGCAGGATTCGAAACTGCATAATAAATCGTAGGCTTGTGCATCATTCTTTAACTGTCTTCGTGGTGCAATGAATAAGTGTTTTGATTTTGGATGTGAGCATCCTAGGTTCGAATACCCGGACTGCCACATGTGTTTGTTAATTTCATTCATCGAGTTTAGGAGTAACGTTGGTTGGTGGAGATAACATAATAATATAATAAATAATCGTATATTATAACGTTATAATCTATTATTACAAATATACAACATGAATAGTATTGAAACAAAAAGACTCATAGACGCAAATCTATATTAATACTATTATAATATACTGCAGTTGGCATAGTGACATGTGAAAGGGAATGGTTATTGTTCAAATAAATTGCCACTGGACCAGCCACTGTTGTAGTCAATTACACCAGGGTATGCAACAATTGTTTTCAAACCCTCTAGCCGCACCAGCAATACCACACACACATGCACGCCCGCAGACACGCACGCACACACACACACGTTCAAACATTTTCATACACATACAGACAATAAGACATATAATCCTACGAACACACTATTGCAATGTACTAATAATGTTCAATGTAATCGAAAATCATCTCCATATTTATAATACCAATATTAACACTATGTTAATTATATACTAATATAATGAGAAACTAAATAAATCCTGCAGTTGACAGATATTGCAATTTATTGTAATACACACACACGATAATATGCATAAGATAAAAAACATATCGAAATTGAGACACGCAGATAATTTACGTGGAACGAACGGGGTTTGTTTGTAATGATTTAGAAAAACAAACAATTTGGAGGCTAAAGTAATTAATCCTTGTCTAGCGGGGTGTTTTGGGCTATTTTGGGCATATTAAGGCCCTCCTGAATGATCA
>JAVRFV010000324.1:0-76615 GCA_032716605.1 Paralithodes platypus
CTTCAAACTCCGTGTGTCCAGGCATTTTAGCTCGAACGTCCCTTGATTTCGGTCCTGTCACTCTTTGAAATCTGGGGGAAGTACTCGCTGCAGGCAGTTATGCCTTTTGTCTCCTTCATTCACATAGAAAAAAAAATAAAAATCTGATAACATATGAATCAGGTGGCTCCACTAGCCAGATAGACTACAGTGGAGCCCCCCATCCTAGTTGCTAATCGGTTCCGCAGAAATAGAGCTAGGATTGAAACAGCCAAGATCGGGGCACTGTTCTTATGGGGAAAATTCAATCGGTTCCGTGCTCATGCCAAAATTTGCATCTTTTTCTATTTTTTGCCTATGAAAACATGTTTTATTGTACACAAATTTAATTTTATGCATTATACTGTATCATATAATACACCATAGAATAAGTTTTTAATAACTAGAAAAAAAAGGCCCAATATCTAAACAATTACCGCACTTTTTCCCAGTGTTAGGCTATGAAAACATGTTTTTTGTCTAGGCTACATCAAGTAGCCTAGGCCTAAATCTTATGCATGTAAATAATAATGTAGACATGACTAAATGACAGTCCTAACCATAAATACTGTAGATTGGGGCATTGTTTCTATCATGCGAAATTTTAGGCCTAGCCTAGGCCTAGGTTCTAAATTCGTCCAGCCACCCCTCAAGTACCCATTTCGCCCCAAATACATCCAATATATACATATTATGAGGAAAAGACGTATAAATACGTATTATGAGAAGATTACTTACCACACAGATTTTATTATAAATCAGTGTCATATTTAGCCTAGCCTAGGCTAACATCGTCTAGGCTAGGCATTTCAATCGCTTTCGTCTGTGTTATGAGCATGAAATTCCTTCATTGCTACCACCAGGCCAACCATCCCTATCACTAGATGTACTAGAGGTTATAATAAACGTGAGAGATAAGGGGTTCAGGCACAACAAAACTTGCAAACGGTTGTTTTGTCAACACAGATACTAGCTAAACTGCAAGCGTCTGCTTAGTGATGACGTCATACAAAGATGGCGGCATCTTGTGTATTTGACGATCGGATCTCAGATTCACTCGGATTTCGTCTCTAAAACGGCAAGCACCTGGCAGATTCTTTCGTTATGTTAAAACAAAATTATTGTTTTTGTTTGTTTTTCTAGTTTTATGTCGAGTTTTTCGTTATTTTTGCAATTTTTTCAGGTTTCGGCTGGGATTTTGATGCAAGAATTGAGGCTTTTGGCGCGAGAATTGAAATTGGGAATATTTGGTGTGTGCCACGAGAATTGAATCAGCGAAGACCGGTGTAGCGAACATGGGGGCTCCACTGTACTTCCTTATCAGCAAATCTGACAGGAAATGGGTTAGAGACGTTAAGATCATACCAGGTGAAGAATGTTTCCCCCAACACAAGCTCCTAGTATGTGATATGTGCCTAGGTAGAGTTCCTGTTAGAAAGAAAGTTTAATTTGCCAAAAAGGAAAGTATGGTTGTTGGAAAAGAGGAGTACAGAGACAGATTCCACAACGAAATGATGTGGAAATCGAAAGGAGAATGGGCGTTTGGCCAGATGTTGATAGCAAATGGAACTTTATAGAGCGCAGCCTCCTCGATACCACAGACAAAGTCTGTGGCAAAACAAAAGGGGCCACCTAGACATAAGTTCTTCTGGTGGTGGAACAACGATGTCGAAGCTGCAGTCAGAGAGAAGAAGAGATGTTTCAAAGTATGGAAGGAACATCAAACGTAATGCTAGAAGAGAGGTCTACAGGGCAAAGAAACCCATACAGGATAGCGTAATAGAACAAGTTTGCAGCACTAATAATAATACCAATGGAGTTTATAAATTAACTAAGAATGTAAGGGACAGTAGCCAGGACGTCGTGGGTGTAAGATGCATACATAATGACAGTGGCATGACTGAATACACAGGAAAAGAAATCAGAGAGGCGTGGAAGGAGCATTATGAAAGACTGCTTAATGTGGAGTTTGAATGGAACAGGGAACAGCTCAGCACTGTAGTCCCAGTACAAGGCCCTCCGCCTTTGATAGGGTACGACGCTGTTAAAAGTGCTAAAGATAAAATGAAGTCAGGAAAAGCCGCTGGGAGCTCCGGCATTGTCGCTGAGATGCTAAAAGCAGCTGGAGATATTGGGGTAAAATTGGTCACAGAGCTGATTAATGCTATCATAAAGGAGGAACAAATTCCCGATGCTTGGCAGGAAAGTGTTATATATATAGTAAATATATATAAAGGCAAGGGTGACTCCTTAGACAGGGGAAATTATCGGGGTTTGAAAATTCTCGATCAAGTCATGAAAGTCAGCGAAAGGGTCTTTGAATGCATGATCAGGGAAAGTGTTGCTATCAGCGACATGCAGTTTGGATTTATGCCAGGACGTGGCACAACTGATGCTATCTTCACTCCTAGGCAAATGCAAGAGAGGTACTTAGAGAAAAACAGGGAGTTATACCTAGTTTTTGTAGATCTGGAGATGGCCTTCGACCGGGTGCCCAGGGAGGTTGTGCAACGGCCTATGAGAAAACTTGGAGTAGAAGAGTGGTTGGTGTGTGTGATAATGAGAATGTATGAGGGGTCACGGGCATCAGCTAGAGTAAACGGGGGCGAGTGAAGAGTTTCCAGTGAAAGTTGGAGTTCACCAAGGTTCAGTTCTGAGCCCATTACTGTTTGTTTTAGTTCTGGAGGCTCTGTCAAGGGAATTTAGGACAGGACTCCCATGGGAGATGTTATATGCAGATGATCTAGTTCTTATCGCAGATAGTGCGCAGGAAGCAGAGGCGAAGTTCAAAAGATGGAGGGAAGGTATGTCAAATAAGGGTCTAAGAGTTAACATAGATAAAACAAAGGTCATGATTAGTGGAGTAGGGCGTGGAGCTATGGAAAGAAGCGGTGACTATCCATGCGCAGTACAGTAGGGTCTCACATAAAACGAGTATATGGTCGATAAACGAGGGCGTTTTATGCGATTTCATTTTATGTGAACATGGCATTTTGGTGGCCCAATATCGTCTAAATGTTCACTGGAAGCGTAAATTTCCGTCAGGAGCGTACGATATTTCGTACGTTTTGTACGATATTTCGGCGTTCTATATGAAAGCGTACGATATTTCGGCGCTCTATATGAAAACTCCTCGGATTTGCCCCACTTTGGCGGCGGACTCGTTTTATGTGATCACATTCGTTCTGATCGAAAATTAAATATTAATATTTTAGGTCGCTCGTTTTAATCGAGACTCGCTTTATGCGAACACGTTTTATGCGGGACCCTACTGTATGTGGGAAGGGGGTGGGAAGTAATTCAATTCAATGTTGTGTCTGTAGTGACTGGGCACACAAGAGATGTAGTGGAGCTAGAGGACCTTTGACAAGAATCATAGACTTTGAATGGGCAGTGTGCAAGGGAGATCTTGTATTAAATGACCCGCCTGTCAGTGTTGATTTCGACAGTGTAATGCTGGAGTGTGTGAATAAGTTCTGCTACCTGGGCGATACAGTTTCCGCTGGAGGTGGCGCTGAAGCTAGCTCCATTGCTAGAGTCAGAAGTGGCTGGGGAAAGTTTAGAGAGCTGTTGCCACTCCTGACCATGAGAGGGCTCCCACCCCACCTTAACCCCTCAGAACCAGAAGGGCCCTGAGGCACCCATAAAAAACTAGGCCCAGGAACACGGATGGGCTCTTGAGCACCGGAAGCTTGAAAGCCTGTAAGCTTGTTCTAAAAGCCGTTCGTCCGACGCATATAAACAACAGCTTCTAACCTAGCTGAAATGGGCTTCTAACCTAGCTGAAACACATCATAAGACCTTACAGACTATTCAAAACAAAGCCCTGAAGATCATTACAGGCTGCACAGCTGCTGCACCCACAGATTACCTACATCAAGAAACCAAAATCCTCAAAGTCAAAGACCATCTGGACATGAGAGGCACTCCATTCCTGGCAGCAGCCTCCACGAACCAAGACCACCCACTAAACTACATGGCAACACACCCACAGACACCAAGAAATATCAAAACAACACCCAGCACACGGTATCACACACAATTATTGTCCTCTCTCCCTCCCTGCCCACCCGAACCAACTTCCAGAAGCACATCCATACTCATATCTCTCACCGATCCATCCACTCACTCACAGACAACACGCAGCTGCATGCACGACCTCCCGAAATCCATCCTTCCGAATCCTCCCTTCCTCGCGAGGACAGAGTCCACCTGGCCAGGCTGAGATGCGGACACCATCCAGCTCTCCTGAGCTATCAGAAGAGAATGGATGACTCCGTTGTCGACGCCTGCCTGGGATGTAACACAGCACCCCATACCATTAAACACATCATAGAAGACTGCATTTCACACAACCACTTATGCCAACAACACAATCTACACTCAATGAGAGCTCTGTGGGAAAGCCCGATCGTGGCCATGGCCTTTCTCAGGGACTCGGGGCTGTTCGGCCATGCAGCTTAGGGAACAACAACAACAACAACAACAACAGCCGGTTGGACCGACGCCGCGCATCTCCGAACACAAGAAGGAGAGGCGTCGTTTGTTTTTGTGTGGCTGTGTGTTGTTGTTTCAGTAGTGAAAAGTGTGTCATATGGCTAAAATCGCGGAAAAATGCGCTCCACGGAAATCGTCATCACAACTGAACCAGTTGACTTAGAGAGCTCTACTCAACGCCAGTCTACAGGTACGAAATACATCTACGCTTGGAGATGCATGGGAATGCGGTAGCAGTTAACCTATAAACGGCGAGCAGGGGGTATTGAACTCGATGCCCCTGGGCGAGCATATTAGGCTCCATTCATGCCTATAATCGTCATTTTACGATAAATATCGTTATTACTTATTCATATGCACCTATTTTACCTTCACTATGAAGATAGTAACCTGTAACAACAATAAAACAAGTGTAAATAAAAAAATTCTGGTCAAAATCGCGAATATACATGGAGCAGCCCATTCATGAATTATGGAGCAAATTGAGGCAACCCCTCCCTTCATGAGGCCTCAAGTCTGACTGAGCTTACTCATCCACACACTCGCTTGTGTAACACACCCGCTAGGCACATAAGCACATCCTCCACACATTTTGCTAATGTTAGCACAAAAATATACCAACGAATTAGGGAATAACAGGGAAAATAGGTGATAATTGAAGGGGGAGGGGATGTGGAGGAGTGATAATTATGAGGTATAGGAAAAAAAAAAAAAAAAAAATTGTTTAGTGCTACTGGGCCGTTTAAAATGTTTTTTAGGCCTTCCCTCTTAAGAGCTTTGCCACCCTCGCCCAGTAATACTTCTTATGAGCTTTCTCGCCGTTGCCGGGTTAAAATAACAAAGATACGGTAGCCTAGGCGTAGACGTTTTTTGGCCAAATCACCCGGATTTCGGGGATATATTATAGAATGCGTAACCGGTGCTGGAGGGTTAAAGGGAAGGTGTATACCTTGTGTGTTAGGAGCGCGATGACCTATGCCTCTGAGACGTGGCCGGTTAAAGCGGAGGATGCCAATAGAATGGAACGGAATGAGAAGAGAATGGTGAGATGGATGTGTGGGGTTAATCTTAGGGACAGGGTATCGAGCGAGGAATTGAGAAGGCGTCTGGGCATTAGGAGTATCAGTGAATTGATGCACACGAACCGACTTGGTTGGTTTGGACATGTGGAGAGAATGGATGATCAGAACTGGGTGAAGAAATACCGGACTGTGAAGTTGGGGGGAGCTGCGCATAGGGGTGGACCTAGAATGACGTGGGCTCGGGTACTCCGGTCCGATCTCAAACTTGACAGGGCCGCCTGGTAAGCTGCCATTTAGGACGTGAGACTGTAACCACAGTCTCTGTAAACAAACGGTCTTTAAACTTGTATGTATGTATGTATGTATGTATGTACTCACTAGGATACCAGTAGAATGCTGAATGAAGAGAGGTCGAGAACGCACGTCCGCACGGCACGGGCACAGAGAGAGGAAGGACGAGATGGCGCTGGAAGATCAGCGTCTGGGAACACGTGGGGAAGCATCCACAAGTTGGGAAGCTTGGTTATAGCAGTTCTTATGTTAATTTTTCTATTTAATTTTTTTCGAAGTTTTTTCGTAGTGAGTACCCGATCATAAGGACGATTCCGTAAGAGAATTAGTGTACCCTTACGATGCTGGCCTTCTTGGCTCTCTTTGGCGGGTGTTTGAAACATGCGGCGCAAGGGTTTGAAAGAGTGCCATTATATAATAGGCATATTGTCAATGATGAAGGAGCCACTAATAAATAGAACAAATATGAATAATGCCTGGGACTGGGTGCTACATTAAGTTACTTTTCAAATGGGGCTCAACGGGTTAAAGAAGCTGGTCCTGATGTAGTAGCCAGAGCTCACAATGTTAAGAAATAGGCAACTACTACGAAGTTCATGAATAATATTAGTCTATTGCTGATATCACCCAGACAAATATATGGGCATCTCAAAATACTTTTCTCTCTTGATATCTGTCAGGTCATCTGGAGAGACCCAACTTAACATGTGTGGCATTGAGACAGAGATACAGCCCGTAGCCTAGTAGGTAGAGCTCTCGTCTCACACACGAGGGGTCGGGGGTTCAATCCCCGGCCGGGCGGAGACAAATTGGGCTTGTCTCCTTTCATGTGTTAGCCTCAGTTCACCTAGCTGTAAATAGGTACCTGGAATAAGTGGACGACGTTGTGACGTCCCATCTGGGGTTGGCAAAAATGGTACAAGGCGAGATGGGTATCATATGGTTCACCTAAGCTGATGGCTACCTAAGCCTTCGGGCGAGACGGTACCGTCTATAGTGAGAATGGTACCATACAGATCCACCCTAAGCCTTCGTTTCCGATGTCGCCAATTGGCTAAAAATACAGACTACACACACATCCACAGCCATTCCAACGATACATATAACACCTACACATATAGGAGGCGGGAAATAACGAGCATGCTCACTCCCGCAATACAACTAGAGTAAGTACAACTAGAGTAAGTACAAACCTTAAGTTGTTATCATAAATGGATGTTAATCATAATCATGTATCTGACCTTTAACTGCCTTGGTGGTGTAATGGTTAGAGTGTTTGAAATCTGTATGTGGTATCCCAGGTTCAAATCCCAGGAGGATCACATGGTTTCATTAATTTCATTGGGAGGTGTTTGGTGTTGGGTGTGAAATTAATTAATTAGATTATTTCTATAGGATCAGGAACACTTCGTAGCGAGGTCGGTCCTATGAGATCTCTGCCCCATAAATTGTTCTTTCCTATCGCATAAACATTGCGCTATTCAGTGTGCATTGGATCTGAGTACAGTAAACCCTCACTAACTCGGATTAATTGGGGGGGAGACCACTTCCGAGATGCCCGATTTTCCGAGATGTCCGAAGTCCGACTTATGTCCGACTTAAGAGAGGGAACATTCCGAATTAGTAGAGAAAAGTCCGCGTCAGAGAAAATTGAGATTTTTTTTTTTTTTTTTTTTTTTTTTTTTTTTTTTTTTTTTTTTTACATATGAAATTCATCATATTAATGACAAATACGAACCTTATTATGTTTTTGTTTTCAGGGACAGTACAGTACTGTACATAGTAATTAATATTAACACAATAATTAAAAGACACAGGCTTCAATTCATCCTAAAATCACTTAAAACCGAGTGAGAGAACATTGTAAACTGGACACAAATCCCGTCCAACTCGGAAATTTCCGAGATATACGGACATTTCTGAGAGGCCGATGCCATTCCGAGAAGTGCGGATTTCCGACTAAAAAGAGTCCGAGTTAGCGAGGGTTTGCTGTACAGGATTAGATTGATATCCAGTATTCGATAAATTAATATTAATCATAGTCATGTATTTAACCTTTAATTGTTTGGTGGTGTAATGATTAAAGTATTTAAAATCTGTACAGTACAGTATGTGGTATCCCAGGTTCGAATTCCGGGAGGATCACATGCTTTCATTAAATTCATTGGGAGGTGTTAGGTGTTGGGAGTGAAATTTATTAGTTAGATTATTTTTATAGTTTCAGGAACAGTTCGTAGCGAGCTCAGTCCTTTGAGATCTGTGCCCCATAAATTGTTCTTTCCTCTCACATAAACATTGCACTATTCAGTGTGCAGTTGGGTCTGAGTACATGATTAGATCGATACCTCGTGGTGGGCTGGATCTATCAGAGTGTGGTTTGGTGTCCTCTACTTCCCATAGCTAGTTCTGACTTTACCTTTTTCATCATTCTTATTTCTATCTTTCTTCCTGAGAGTGGTGAAGGCAGTGGGGCCATAATGGTGTGCCCCAAGGTTCCCTAGTGTCTTACTCTCACAGCCCACTGGCACAAGTCGGCCTTTCTCTCTGGTGTTAGGATGCAGCGACGCCAACGCCCGCCACTTCGGTGGTGCAGTCAGCCTCTGTAGCAGTTACGGTGATTTCTTGTTACTGCCTTATTGTAGCACGGTTAAGGCTGGTGTGGCGCGATTTCGCCAGGTGCAAGTGCTTCATGGGGACTTTATTGAGGTCTGCTGAGACACTGTTAGCGCTATACAAACATCAGCCACAGTGATAACATGATGGGGCATTGTTGTGCCAAGACTTTGTTATACTGTGCTGCAATAAAGACTGTAGCCACCGCATTATGATTGCTGTGCACTGCGTGCAGTACTTTGATTGTACCATGGAAGCCACATTCGCTGTGGACGGTTGCAGTCTTTAAACCTGTATGTATGTACTGTATGTACAGTATGTATTCGATAAATGGAAATTAATCGTAGTCATGTACTTAATCTTTAACTGTCTTGGTGGTGTAATGGTTAGAGTGTTTACAATCTGTATATGGTATCCCAGGTTTGAATCCCGGGAGGATCACATGCTTTCAATTATTTCATTGGAAGGTGTATAGTGTTGGGAGTTAAATTAATAAATTAGAGTAATATGGGGATAGCATTTCCACCCATAGGAATACCTAATACTGTATTTGTTTTATAATGTAGGGCCCGAATTTAACCCTTCTTGCCCGGGCAGCATTTCTAAATGTTGATAGTCCTTACTCGGGAAATCTGGCCCAAAAATGTTGTATGTAAACATAGGCCTATTTATTTAATAGCTAGAAAATTCACACAAATCTCAAAATGTAGCACTTACTTGTATCTGTAGACTGGCGTTGAGTAAAGCTCTCTAGGTCAACTGGTTCATGTGTGATGACGATTTCCGTGGAGAGAGTTTTTCCGCGTATTTAGCCATATCGAACACTTTGGAAGACTTATTTTTGCTATGTTGTTGTTGTTCCCCAAGCTGCCTGGCCGAACAGCCCCAACGCCCCGAGCAAGGCCAAGGCCATAACCGAGCGTCCCCACAGAACCCTCCCTGCCGACCACAATAAAGCCTGGGTGACCGAAGCCACTCCATGGCGGGGAGCTGAGGAGGGTGCAGAAACCCGGGAAACCAAAGCCCCACCCAGGGCCCTTTGCCCCTCAGCAATTATGAAGACGCTTTGGCTTCCAATCTTGGTAGATTGGAAGGTCAATCCACGCAAGAGACGCCGTCACTTGAGATCTAGTAAATATATAAGTAAAAAAAACAGTCAGCGTAAGCTATGGGTATGGCAGAGATCGCTCAGTTCTCACTCTGATGGACCAGCCCATCACCACATGACTAGAACCCAATCCTCTCAGCATCAGCTAGGAAAGGCCCTAGAAAGCCGCCTTTGGCGGGGGGATAGCTCCCCTATTTCAACCCCTTTCGGGGTTGGGCACCCGCCTTTATTTTCGCTATGACTAGCAATGGCGGACATGATCAGACTGATAAGCGATGTAGTTGAGGCTTGGTGGCACTACGATCGACCTTGTTTACAAATGTTTCGCCACGCGGCTTTCAAAGCACGCTTAGGATGCTTTCAAGCATACAGATTTTAAAATGCTGCCCGGGCTCCGGGATTTCGCAATTTGCGGCATTTTAAAATGCTGCCCGGGCAGGAAGGGTCAAGGGAATCTTTAAACTTAGTTCTATCGAAATACTGTATACTGAATCAATGAGAGTAGAGCTAAGTGACGCATTCTTAAAATATGAATTAACATTTATGAATGGCTTATTAAATATCTATATGTTGGGAGATTGCCAAAATCCAAGAAGCAGCCTCGAGCGGAACAACCCCGGAAACAAGTCGCAGAGATGCCCCCACCACCACGAGCCCCCATTGGTCGAGCCAAAGCGATGCAGCAAATGACGTCACGTCAGAGGGATCCCCGGATTGGCCAAAACACTCGCCTGGATTGGCTGACCAGGACAGGTGAAAGAGGATCCAAGAGGCAGGAAAGGTGAGAGCGGACACAAGAGAAGTGACTGTTCACAACCTTACCTAAGGGGTCCTCTGATTAGCTGGAAGAGGAACAAGTCATCCTCTTCCAGGCCTTTTAACTCCTTCAGCACTATGACGCCTTTTTACCTTTGAGTCTGGTAAAAATTAGATGATCTTATGCAGTATAAGAAGGACCTATGTCACTAAGAGGGTTTATTGGGATCGTATTTATCCATTTGAGTCGTATAGGTAGATAATAAACTAAAGAATATCGTCGAATGGTAACCAGAATATTATTAAAATTACGTACTGGTGGTGAAGGGGTTAAGGACCCCCTGCTGCTGCCAGAATCACTTCAGTCTGCTGTTCCCAAGAACATAGACCTCCTCTCCCTGCTCACCCTAGCTCCTCCGTCAGTAGCTACCAGCATTAAAGAAGCATCAAGAGGCGATTATAGATAGAGATGTTAAGGCGAACGAAATGACAAATGATAGACTGCCCTCAACCCTTCCACCGCCCCTGCTACAGTTGCCTCCCACCTTCAATAACTCGGAGCTGCTAAACCTAATTCAGCAACGCACCCTGAGGACCATCCATTAGGAGACAGAGCTACCCCGAGTACTATGAGAGGAACTGAGACGAGAGACGTGAGCGCCCCTTTCCAGTCCTGCAGAGGAGAGCTGCCCACTTCCACGCCCCGTAGACTAAGGCCCTGACGACAATGAGGTGATAAAAGGACGAGATGCCTTGGCCTGGATGACCAGCTTCATCATCATCCTTTATTAGTTTGCAATAGGCAACTATAGGACCGTTAGATGGTCGGTTAGAGTACTCATAGCAGTACGGATAAAACTTTTATGGCCTCAAGGATACTATTGAGGACCTTGATCAATTGCCTGTAAACTTGTTCATTTAACTTCGAGGTTAGCTCCCCAGTTATAAAATATCAACTTATTAGTTAAATGACTACGAAGTCTTGCCAAGTTTTGCACTTAGCAGGTAGAGCTCTCAATCATCACGGTACCAGTGACAAGATTAATGAGGTAGACGTTAGGGGTCATTAGCTTAGTAAATGAGTTGGCCTGCAAAGAGATAAATAAGTCAATGTTAGGATCTGTCACACCCTAAGCAGATGGATAATTAGAATTGTCAACCATAAGATAAATGAGCCTAGATTTGATAAACTCTGTTCAGTTAGTTGCCCTCTTAATAGGCATATAAAGGCTCACAAAAGATAACTGGTTACATACATAACATTTCATGACTGAGTGTTCCATACATACGTGCAGGTTCAGTCTCTTGTCCTAATGGCGGCATTCCAGGCAACCCTGTTAAGGGCTGCTTCACTTGTCAAGTTCCTGGATTCGAGATCGGCACGTTATAGTCTGATCCCAGGTCTTCCTCGGTCCACCCCTTGGTGCAGCTCCCTCCACAATCACAGACCTGCATCTTTTCACCCAATTGTGTTCATCCATTCTCTCCATATGCCCATACCATCCCATTTTACTTGTACGCATCCTCGCTAATACTCTTTATACCTAAGCGTCTCCTCAGCTCATCATTAGTTATTCTATCCTTCAGTTTGGCCCCGCACATCCATCTCACCATTCTCATCTCGTTACATTCCATTCTGTTGACATCCTCTACTTTAACGGCCCATGTTTCTTAGGCATACGTCATTGCACTTCTAACACATGAGGCATACACCTTTCCCTTCAGGGGGAGAGGCATTCTGGTTCTTTGGAACATATATTAAGCACCTTCTATCATTCGTAATCACAGATGGACGATAGACTCTGCATTACGAGAGCGATATTAGAGTTAATTATTGTTGATGTAAACCGTTCACTGTAAGCATCCTCCCATTGAATTGGCAATTTGCTATTAAGATTGTATTAACGCTCCTGAGTTCAATTCAGAGATTAACTACGTCCCATTGAGATATCAGACTAAGGTTAAAACTTGATTCATTAGAAGGTTAAATACTTGTCCTAAATACGAAAACTTATTGATGTGTTAGAACCAACTTGTATAGGGGAAGTGTGGTGGAGTGGTCTTGCCACTGGACTAGTAATCCAATGGTCACAGGTTCGAATCCCAATGTATCAATAGGAAGATATTATTGGGATGGAATTTGTGCTGTACCTAGTATCAATGCATTACCACAAAGCGCACCGAAATGCAAATAAAATACCCTCATTGTTCCCATATACAGTAGCACTATGAATATTCCCATATTCAAAATATGCTACAGGGGGGCAATGTCTAGCGAGTTAATTGCTCAATAGGTAGCGTTCTGAGAGTGAGGGTCCGAGTCTAGGGGGTGAGACAGTGAAGCACAAAGGTGAGGCAGCTCCAGAGATGGGGCTGCTTCGAGCCGTGTCCCGAGTGGGCAACCAAGTGCCGTGCATCTTGCGAAGGCAAGATAGCAAAGGCTGGTTGCAGCTCTAAGCTCGAGAGGGAGTAGTTGGAATACCGGTACAGTATATAAAACAAAAATAATAATAATAATAATAATAAAATTTTATTGTGTATTTGATTTTGATTGCATGTAGGGTTGCCTCCATTTAAGTAACTTATTGCCTGTTGCCACAAACATGGTCAGTATCTATTATTACTGATACCATATTATATACAGTATTTCTGTTTTGTTGTACTGTGTTTTATTTGTATTATTGTTCACTATCTTTTTGTTAATAAAACCATTTTATACCTGTGTTACCATTTGTTTGTTACCCAGCTGAGCATGAAGTAGACCCCACCCTTATTAGAATTGCAAAACACTATGATAATTTAAAGTACAGCTACGCTTCAAAAATGTATGTAAAATTTGGTGTGCTATATAAATTCCAGTATGTACAGGTGCCTGCTAAAACCTAGATAACTGGCCTTAGGGTGATAGTATGCATGTCTTTACAAGAATTTTTGCATATCCCAAAAAAACAATAGAGCAGATACTGTACATGCTGAAGCAAGCTATTAGGGATTTACTGTATAGGTCCCTCGAATATTGCTACAAGAAGAAAGGCCTTATAACCATACCAAGCCAAAGGTTCTTAAATCTAGAGCAGAGGGGCTGAGAGCGTATCATAACTAGATTTTTTTTTTTTCATACTTGAATGGAAACTGAGGGTTATTTTTTCCTGCACAGAACATGGCCCCACAGTGGACTCAGTCTACATACTGCAACACTATGCTGAGGGATGGGGTGGACAGTGGGAAGAAAAGTATGAAGAAAGACCTTGCATCAATGACAACCCAATTAAGCAGAGGTTAGTTACTCTTATCTACTATACAGTATACAGTATACTGTGGTGGAGGGGTGAGAAATTTCCACCACCGCTTTCTCCTGCTAGACGTAGAAGTCAACTAGAGGGGATCGGGGGTGGGGGGCCTGGTATCCTTCTCCCCTTTAATAAATCTACCAAAAAAACGAGACAGAGATAGGGGCGAGGGAACGCGTTAGTGGTCCCGGAACCTAAGAATTAGGAGCTTTAAATGTGCGTGGATGGAGTAAGAATGAGAAGCGAGAGGACATTGGAAGGTTATTTGAAAGAAGGAAGTATGATGTACTTGCACTGAATGAAACAAAGATGAAAGGAGAGGGAGAAGTGGATTTTGGAAACGTGATAGGTAGAAAGTTTATTATCTACCTATACGACTCAAATGGATAAATACGATCCCAATAAACCCTCTTAGTGACATAGGTACTTCTTTTGAGTCTTGCTGAGGCACGGTTAGCACTATACCAACATCAGCCACAGTGATGACTTGGTGGGGCAGTGCTGTGGTGGGACTTTATTGTACTACAGTACACTCCAACTACTGAAAGGCAATCCCATCTGAGCCGTTACAATACATGTAATGGAAAAATTACGTTAAACCATTGTTGTTGTTGTTGTTGTTGTTGTTCCCCAAGCTGCCTGGCCGAACAGCCCCAAGGCCCCGAACAAGGCCAAGGCCACAACCGAGCGCCCCCACAGAACCCTCCCTGCCGACCACAATAAAGCCCGGGTGACCGAAGCCACTCCATGGCGGGGAGCTGAGGAGGGTGCGGAAACGCCCGGGAACCCAAAGCCCCACCCAGGGCCCTGTGCCCCTAAGCAATTATGAAGAGAAGTTGAAGGGCAAAGGAAAAATGTGATGCTTTGGCTTCCAATCTTGGTAGATTGGGAGGTCAATCCACGGAAGAGACGCTGTCACTTGAGATCTAGAAAATATGTAAGTACAAGGAACAGTCAGAGTAAGCTATGGGTATGGCAGAGATCGCTCAGTTCTCACTCTGATAGACCAGCCCATCACCACATGACTAACCATTGTAATGTAACCATTGTATGTATGTATGTACAGTAAACCCTCGCCATCTCGGACCTCTAGAAGTCGGAAACCCGTACTAGTCGGACTGGCTACGGCCTCTCGGACATGCACTTCGGTAGTTCGGACATTTCCGTCATCGTTCCGACAGTCTCTGACGTTGTCGGGCTTTATATAAGTATTCGGAAAATGTCCGATATTATATTTTTCAATTCCATTGCATTAGAAATGATTCAAAGATTACAAGAAGTCCAAATAAGACATAGTTATGTTAATGTATAAGGGAGTTACATAAATGCATTAGAGAGATAGATAGATAGAAAGAGAGAGTTACAGAGGGGGAGTGAGCGATAAACACGAACTATTATGAGACGGACTTAATTGGTTCTGAAAAGACAAGATAGATAGAAAGAGAGTTGCAGAAGGGGAAGTGAGCGATAAACACGAACTATTATGAGACGACTTAATTGGTTCTGAAAAGACAAAGGAGACTTTTATATTGACTCTTTTTCATGTTATTATTTGTGTGCTAGAAGGATAATATTGTTTTCAATTCCATTGCATTAGAAATGATTCAAAGATTACAAAAAGTCCAAATAAGACAGTTATGTTAATGTATAAGGGAGTTACATAGATGCATTAGAGAGATAGATAGATAGAAAGAGAGAGTTACAGAGGGGGAGTGAAACATATACGAGACGGACTTATGTTTCTGAAAGACAAAGGAGACATTTTTATTTACTCTCTTTTTCATTTTATTATTTGTGTGTTAGAAGGGTAATATTGTTTTCAATTCCATCGTATTAGAATTGATTCATAGATTAAAAAAAGACCAAATAAGACATAGTTATATATATATGTATAAGGGAGATAGATGCATTAAATAATAAAAAAAAAAAAAAAAATCAATTTATCTGGTGACGCGGACTTTCCTCTTCTAATTCGGAATTTTCCCTCTCTTAAGTCGGACATCTCGGATTTTCGGTCATCTCGGACTGGGTCTCCCCCCAATTAGTCTGAGATAGCGAGGGTTTACTGTATGTATGATCGAGTGAAAGTTACGTTAAGAAAGGGGCCTGATAGACAGACCACGGATACTTCTGCAATGAGGCTGACAGAGATTACAGAGATAATAAATACTCTTTCTGTCCAACAACAAAATGGCTTCTGCAGTGAGGCTGACAGAGGGACCAGGAGATATTGAATACTCCTTATTTCCTACCACACCGAGACTTTGGGCCTTGGAGCACCTAGAAAGTTTTTTTAGAACACTCAGCTCAGGATGGAAGAGGAGATACTTTCCCTAACCTGGTCTGAGTACCTATTCACTCCTTAGGTCTTCCTAGGCCTTGATTGACTGCACGGAAAAAGGGCGACCTTGGCCTTTCCTAGCGCTGACATAGGCCCTTGTCGCTCCGGCACTGGTGGTAGGGGGGATAGCACAGGTAGTGCCAACAATATTTGCTTTCCTTATCCCCTCCCAGGTCCACTCTCCAGGTGTGTGTGTTGGGGAGCGTCGTCCTGATTGGATGGGTTGACCTGGCCATTGGCCAACCCTGGGTCAGCTTGTGGGGGTGACGTCACATCTGGCGGTGTGGAGCCGCAGTACCGCTCTCTCGTATGCAAAGTAGTTCTTTGCGGCTTGTTTGATTTGTGTTGGTGGGTGGTTGGTACACCTGTTCTCGGGGGGACTTTTCTATACCGAGCCCGTTCTGTTTGAGAGGGAATGGTTAGAGGGTAGGCTTTGGTATTGTGAGGCCCCAATGGTCGGCGGTGTTCCTGGTTGTTGTGGTTGTTGTTGTTTGATGTGTTTATTTTATACTAGCCCACTGGGCCAGGACCCTCACAAGGCTAGTGTTTGGTGAGGAGGTGCAAAGTCAAGTCATGTAACTGGCAGTAGTCAGATATCATCATAAAGTTTGGTGGCTTTCAGGAACTGTCTGATAGGAGCGAAATTGAAGGAGGTTGACTCAGAAAGAATAGAGTGGAATGAGGCATGCTGCAAGAATCGACGTCGTTCAGGCTCATACGCCAGACAAACACAGAGAAAATTATTGACTGATAATGGGGTGTGACATGGTTGACACTCAGGTGGTAGATCTCGAGGGGTGGACATCAAATAACCATGAGTAAGACACGTGTGACCAATACGTAAACGCGTCAATACCGTTTGGTCCGCTCGACATGTAGCAATCCACGAAGGCCACAAGGAAATGTCATCCTTAAGTGAACAGAAATGATTAGATTCAGGTTGTGAACGGCACTCAGTACGCCACACATCAAATACGCGTTTCTTCAAGACTGGGAAAATATCCTTTGGCCTCTGGAGAATAAGAGAGGGAGAACCATGACAAGCCTCTTTAGCAAGAAGGTCTGCGTTCTCATTCCCCTCGATACCTACATGTGCAGGGATCCAACATAGTGTGAATTGGTTGTTGTGGTGCCGTATGGGGTTAGGCCTTTGGTGCGCCTGCTGTAGGTGTAGGGTTCTGTTGGTGTTGGTGTGGCAGTCGGCTTGGGGCGCCCTGGTATGTTCCGGGGGGTGCAAGTGGCTAGTTGTTGTGGGCGGCTTGCCTTTCCTTCGGTATAACAGTAATATCCACACAATCGATAATATGTGTGTGCGTATAACTGTTTGTGCGTGTGTGCGGGGAGTGAGCTTCTTATCGGATTCTCATCTATCGACCTTTCCCCCTCATCCCTCTTTCTCCAGTTTTATCATTTCTCTATCTTCCTTATTAATGAACAGAAATAAGTGTTGTTTGGTCTTTGTTTAATCTGTGATTAACTTCTAATGTGATGGAATTGAAACACTTAATATCCTACCAACACATAAATAAACAAAATGACACCACAGTCAATAATTGTTTTCCCTCATCTTTTCAGTCATATGCTGAGCTTGCGTTATGCATAACGTAGGTTGTCATACAAGTAGTCGTGGGAATTTTCCCACGGTCTTGTTTACTCACCCTTTCACTCATCATTTAATTTTTTTTAATGGACATTTGTGTAATTTTTGCTTATTATGAGTTGGTGGAATCATATTTTTTTAAGTCCATCTCATCAGAAGTGAATCTCAAATTGAATAAAGACCATTCAATATAATTTCTGTTCATTCACCCGTATGGTACCGGTGACATCCTTATCGTTATATTCTGGCAATTGTTGGATGATTATATTAAGCTTAGGAAGGACCCCTATCCGTGAAAAGGCCACACACTACAGGTATTTCACTTAATCCTTTTAGCTACCACAGATCCTCCCTCAGATACATACAAATTTCTAATAGCTGCCAGAATATGATGATAAGGACGTCGCCAGTACAGAAGGGGTTGTTGTTGTTGCTGTTCCACAGGCTGTCTGGCCGAACAGCCCCAAGGTCCCGAGCAAGGCCGAGGCCACAAACGAGCGCCCCCGCAAAACCCTCCCTGCCTACCACTAATAAAGCCCGGGTGACCGAAGCCACTCCAAGGCGGGGAGCGGAAACGCCCGGGAAACCAAAGCCCCACCCAAGGCCCTGTGCCCCTCAGTCATTACGAAGGGAAAGTTGAGGGGCAAAGGAAAAATGTGATGCTTTGACTCCCAATCTCCCAACCTCTAGGTTGGCAGTAGGGAGGTCAATCCACGGAAGAGACGCCGTCACTTGAGATCTAGAAAATATGTTAGTAAAAGGAACAGTCAGAGTAAGCTATGGTTATGGCAGAGATTGCTCAGCTCTCACTCTGATAGACCAGCCCATCACCACATGACTAGAACCCAATCCTCTCAGCATCAGCTAGGAAAGGCCATAGAAAGTCGGATAGAAAGGGGATAGCTCCCCTATTTCAACTCCTTTCGGGGTTGGGCACCCGCCTTATGGAGTTAATGAGTGGGCTGTCCTAGTGGCTTATGTCAGTTGCCTGCCTCGTCACACCGTGATGCTTCCCTCGCATACTATAGGTGGGGGGAAGCGTATTCAGAGGAGATGACGGATTTGCTTCAATATTTATTCCACGATTCGCTAAAATAATGCAGGGTTAACCGTATCTACCCCAGGAGTGATCTTTGTGGACCACCCTTGTTTCACCTCCTTATTTTGGCAATTTTAAGACATTTCACCTCATTAGTTTGACAATACAGTAATAAGATGCTTCATCCCAGCCAGTTAGTTTTTCTACACGAGCGATAGTGAACTTGCAAGGCAGTTTTGCCTTTTGTCTCCCTCATCCACATAGATTTTTTTTTAGGAAGAACCAGCCTCTGGCTAGGACATTTTTCTATCAAAAAATTTATAAATTTATCTGGGGGGAGGCATTATTTTTGTTTAGCTTGTAGCTTGTTACTTGAAAATACCAAAATATTTATAAATTCTCAAAGATTATAATTAAACAAAAACAACTTAATATACTGTAATAAATGTGGGGTGTGCTAGCGTCAAGTAGCCCTCATGCTGAAGGGTTCATTATATCTATTCAGAGACGATGGCCTATGGATGGGGAGGAAGTGGGGGACGAGCCTGGAGATGAGGAGCTTCAAGTGTTTATCCATTCAGGGACAAGCTGCCTCTCTTCTGCCTCTACTCAACAAGGATGCAAATATTAGGTACAGCTTGTTTTTCTTTACTTCACTATACAGTAGTTTGTTATCTAATAGTGACCACTCCATCAATGACGTACTGCCAGTATTCATATTTGGCGCTCTTGCTGCTTAGGCAAACACTTTATAGGGAACAACCCTCCACCACAAGCAGTCTGGGGAACAACAACAACAAACAACAAGAACTAACCAAACTTTCATAGGTGGCATGATTAAAGTACCTATGGAACGTCATAGGAATCGGATGCCACTATGAAATAAAAAATAATATCAAAATAAAAAAATAGTAAGCTTCTGTCCATGTTCACTTGTTCCTGAGACACTTGTGTCCCTCCCTCGAGACATTCTCGTTCTAAGCTGGTGGACACTCGTAGCGGCAACACCTTGCTCGCGATATCTTGTCTTTCTCTTATTCGCCTTGTTTCCTATTACAGTGAGTCTTTATTGCATTTAGCCACTCTTTTGGCTATATAGGAAGTTATTTAAGCTAGGCAGTTTTTAGATAGTGTTTTCAACTACAATTGTCACCAGGTTAGTATGTTAGTCACGTGGTGAATAAAAGTGGTGTATCCTGACTTTATATTGTGTATTATTATTTCTTAGCTAGATTTTTACGACTGGAGGCCGGTTTTAGTGCAGCTTTTTCAGGTTCTTCTGATGTTTAAGGACAATGCACTTTGGCCAGTGTGGGTAGTGCGTGGGCTCTTCAGCATCAGGTTATGAATTTATTTATTCGTCCTCACTTTGTGAGGGGGTTTTATTTACTCCAACGTCTTCTAGAGTTATTCCTGTATTTTCAGGATGACCTGTGGGCATTTTAACTAATGCGAAGACCTGGGCCAGTTTTGCAAGTACAGTCTGGCCTGCCAATACGCGAGAATATGGGCGACACGCGAGGGCGCGGAATGAAAATTCGCGTATTAGCAATAGAGTATTATATGGGAATAAATCGATATGGGCGGCACTGACTCCAAGTTGTCTACTTTAGGCCTATTTATCTCCGTCAATTGCCACAAAAGGTACATATATGTATACATAAACATCCAAATCATAAGAAAATATAACAATAATAATAAACTCACCTTAAAATTAACAGTAACTGTAGATATGAAGGGTGGGGGCTCCGAGGCAGGCCCCCTCCGAGGCAGGGCGAGTTCAGCTAATGTGCCCCGGCCCCGGCCCCAGCCCCGGCCCCGGCCCCGGCCCCGGCATCATCATCGTCCGACGAACTATCCCTGGCATCTAGCACTCTGTTGAGGGCCAGGCGCCTTTGTTCCACCTGAACCTCCCTCATGAAGCCACCAAAATCATCGTCGGGCATGTCAACCTGAGCAGCCGAGCCTGCCGAGGTCGAAGGTTGGGGTTCGTCATCATCTTCTTGTTGAGGTTCTTGGCGGGCAAGGAATCTTGTCATTAAAGTTTGTCTCCTCTTGTTGACTTCCTGATGATGTTTGTCAGAATAAAAGCGGAAAACACTGTCAACGCCCAGCAGGACTTCATGTGTTCTCACAGGGCACTGCTCCACCGAGCGAAATCCTTCCTTGAGTTGGTCAACTAAAGCCAAGATTTCGCTCAGTTTACCTACAGACAGATCCATGTTAGCAGGTGCAGGGGCTGGTTCAACGTCGTTGTTCGGTTGTCGTGCTTGATGTGCTTGATCTTCGGCATCAATCTGCTCAATTGTGTCACCTTGAGTCTGTTGTTCACCTGCCTCAATAACCTCACGAATCTCCTCGGCTGTCACTGCCCCGAAACCAGCCACTGCGCGGGCCGCTTGAACTGCCTCTGCCTCTGCCTCGGTGACTGACTGGACTTTGTTGGCCTTGGGAGCACATAAATGAGGAGTAAGTGCTCGCCAGGCATGATTAATTGTGGCATCATTTATATCAGCCCATGCTAGAAGAAGGAAGTCGATTGCGTATTTGATGGTAAAAACACGCCAGAAGTGTGTCACGGTCATCTCTGCCTCTGCCTGTGGTGCCTGGGGTGCCGCTGCCTGGGGTGCCTCTGCTGCCGCTGCCTGGGGTGCCTCTGCTGCCGCTGCCTGGCGTGCCGCTGCCTGGGGTGCCGCTGCCTGGGGTGCCTCTGCCTGGGGTGCCTGTTCCTCATCAGACGATGATGCGAACTCCTGCTGCATAGCCAAAATCTCTTCATTGCTCTCTGTCTTCTGGCGTAGATAATTGTAGAGTCGTGTCTGGTAAAAGAGCTTCACATTCGATATGACTTCTTGGTCCAGTGGCTGTATGAGAGATGTTGTTTTTGGTGGCATGAAAACAATCTGTACGTCGGGATGTAGAGTCTCTAAATAGTGTGGGTGGCAAGGGGCGTTGTCCATCAATAACAGGGCCTTGAAAGGTAGGCCTAGTTGTTGGCATTTGAGGCGGGCGTCAGGAACAAATTGCTTGACAAGCCAGTCAGACATAATGGCACTAGTCATCCACCCATTAGCGCTCTTGTACCAATAAGTTCCAGTGTCATTCATGTCGCGCAGGTTCTTGTAACATCGAGGGTGGGCAGCTGTGTGCACCACTACAGGCCGCATCTTGTGGCTGCCGGAAAGGTTCACAGTAAAACATGACAGTGAACCTTGACTTGTCTATCTTGCGGCCCTTTGCCTGTTTCACAGATTTGGCAAGATATGTAGATTTTGGCATACACTTGTATTGCAAGCCACTTTCATCCACATTATAAATCTGATCCTTTGTGTAGCCACCATCCTCGATTATGGTCTTCAACACCCCAGGAAATGTGTCGGCTGCCACCACATCTGCAGACCCACGTTCTCCGGACACCTTGATGTTCCTTAGGTCCTTCCGTTTCATGAAGCCATGGAGCCAACCGTTGGATGCCTTAAAATTAAAATTCTGGCCAGACTTTGTCCTAGCACTTGCGGTGGTGTAGAAGAGTTTAGCCTGCTGTTTGATATAGGCCTTATCCACCGGGACTTGCTCACGGTGTTTGCGGGCTAGGAATGCTGCCAGGTATCGCTCCATGACCACCATAGCTGGATTGTTGCTCCTGCAACGTTGGTCCATCATGGCAGCACCATAGGACTTCACGATGGTGTTGATCTTTTCTCGGTTAGCCCAGATTGTTCTAACTGTCGATTCCGCTAAACCCATTGCTCGACCGATGGCTGAGTTTCCTTCTCCTTTTCCTTTTCTTTTGATGACCTCCAGCTTCATCTGGTGGGTGATAAGTTTGTTCTTGCGAGGGGGCATGATGATGGGGGCAAAAAACTATATCACTGCACACGAGTCGGACTGCTGTTGCGCGAGCGAGGACTGAGGGTAGACTGGCGTATCCCACAATGCCCTGCCCTGGCGTCCCTGCGCAGATGGATGCGCGGAATGGTGGGGGGCCTCGCGTATTAGCTGAACTCCCCGGAATTGCCCTTATATCGGCCCCGGATTCGCGTTTTAAAGGTACATCACGCGTTTTGAAAGTTTTGGGTATGATTCGACCCCCTCCTCGCGTATAAGGTGAATCGCGTATTAAAAGCTCGCGTATTGGCAGGCCAGACTGTACAGTAAACCCTCGCTATCTCGGACTAATTGGGGGGAGACCACTTCCGAGAAGCCCGATTTTCCGAGATGTCTGAAGTCCGACTTATGTCCGACTTAAGAGAGGGAAAATTCTGAATTGGAAGAGGAAAGTCCGCGTCACCAGAGATGTCTGTCTGTCTGTCTATTTAATGCATCTATCTCCCTTATACATAAATATAACTATGTCTTATTTGGTCTTTTTTTAATCTATGAATCATTTCTAATACGATGGAATTGAAAACAATATTACCCTTCCAACACACAAATAATAAAATGAAAACGAGAGTAAATAAAAATGTCTCCTTTGTCTTTCAGAAACTTAAGTCCGTCATATATGTTAGTATTTTATCGCTCGCTCGCCCCTAGCCACTCTCTCTCTATCTGTTTATCTCTCTAATGCATCTATCTAACTCCCTTATACATTAACATAACTATGTCTTATTTAGACTTTTTGTAATCTATGAATCATTTCTAATGCGATGGAATTGAAAAAAATATTATCCTTCCAGCACACAAATAATAACAAGAAAAAGAGAGTCAATAAAAATGTCTCCTTTGTCTTTTCAGAACCAATTAAGTCTGTCTCATAGTTGTGTTTATCGCTCAGTTCTCCCTCTGCAACTTTCTCTATCTATCTATCTAACTACTTTATACATTAACATAACTATGTCTTATTTGGACTTTTTGTAATCTATGAATAATTTCTAATGCAATGGAATTGAAAGCAATATTATCCTTCCAGCACACAAATAATAACATGAAAAGAGAGTCAATAAAAATGGGAGGTTTGACGAACCTCCCAACCTACCAAATAGGAAAACCTACTATTTGGTTGTAGTCTTGGAAAATCCAACGTCAAGGCTATTAACCTAATTGCAATGACGACTTGTCTATTTTGACTGCTATGTCGTCATTCCAACCGCGGTTAAAAAGAAAACGTCTAGAGTCTACTCCTTATCTTGCTCTAGGAGACGTTGTACATTAACCAAAACTACCACCGAAGGTGAAAAAGCATAGAGACGAAAAAGGGGTTTACCTTAGTTACCGCTTAACCTCTGAAGTGCGCATGGGGGTAATTGGAAACGTCCCCCTGTGCTGACGTATTTGAGGTGTTTCCGTCACTAAAATATTCATTGTGCCATTAATAGCATATTAATATTATCCATATGCGCCTATTATGGGTTGATTATAAAGGATTAACCTGAAACAACAATAATACGAGTGGAAACAGCGTTTGGAGGGTCAAAATCGGAGATATAGCCCGCGAGTTGTATGGGTGAGGCAATCTGCTTTCCCGCCAATTTCCCCCAAGGCCACTGAGACACAGACGATCGATACTCTCTCTCTCTCTTGCACTCGTTTGCTATCAGTTATGACCACTCCCTCCAATCGGATTTCTAATGTTAGCACGAAATATACCTCAGAACAGGGAAAATAGGTGATAACTGAAGGAGAGGAGGAAAGTGGGGAAGGAGGGGAGGTAGAGGACTGAGATTTTGCATGGCCCAGGGGCCAAAAAAAAATAAAAAAATAAAAAAAAAAAAATATAAAAAAATATTTTTTTTTCGATGTCAAAAGTTGATTTTTATTTTCTCTGACTCTTAAGAGTCTTCCCGCAGTGCGCCGGGGGAACTCTTAAGAGTCTCCCCGCAGCTCCCGGGTTAAGGCCCATCCCGTGTTCCGTCATGTGCAGATCCCTGTCGAACGTGCGCATGAGCGACCCTCTCTTGTCATCACATCTCACGTCAGCAGAAGAACGCGGATGGGCAGGGGTCCGGCGTGAGGGAGGGTAT
Source organism: Paralithodes platypus (assembly GCA_032716605.1). Taxonomy (NCBI): domain Eukaryota; kingdom Metazoa; phylum Arthropoda; class Malacostraca; order Decapoda; family Lithodidae; genus Paralithodes; species Paralithodes platypus. The sequence goes on from JAVRFV010000324.1 coordinate 24,539, forward strand.
TATGTACGTTGGATTTTCCAAGACTACTACCAAATAGTAGGTTTTCCTATTTGGTAGGTTGGGAGGTACGTCAAACCTCCCAATTTGTTAGTAGTCTTGGCAAATCCAACGTCAAGGCTGCATAACAAATAGGAGGAGGACATCCAAGCCCAACCTACCAAAAAAACCAATGCATAAAACAAAATTACGAATGACAAAGACACAAGTTAAACAAGAGAGTTTAATAAAAGAGTGAAAAACTGAGGAGTAGCTAAAAAGAAACAGTTTTAACACATGCCCGTCATTCATAGTAATGCAAAAACATAGACTTGTCTGAAACCAAAAAGGTACTGTACCCAAAAACCCTTTTCTTCAAAAACCAACAAAAACACTGAACACAAGAACAAAACACAATTTTCAATGTGGCAAAAACACTTATGTACTGGAACAACACATAATCCCAAACTTGCAATCCAGTGTTGCAAACCCGTACACCCCCCCCCCCCCCCCCCCTTCTCCAAAAAAACAAAGGAAAAGAACGAGGGACAAGGGGGAAGACCAGGGATCTTCGCCAGAGCACCAGGAAACACGACCCCCGAGAGCAATCACCGGCCGAGGGGGTCGAACACTGGACACGGAGAGGTAGGAGGAGATGAAGGAATTGATAGAAGACCACAAAACCGCTGAGGCGATGGCAGGGAAGGATCGACGTGGCAGGAACCGGAAGGAGGCAGCAAAGGATCTGACATCGTGCGCAGAACCCCTACAAACAGGGTGACGGGCACGAACGGTCCGACAAACGTGGCGGCCCATCTGCACCTGCGAGAGCCTCCCACCTGTCCGAGGAGACACCCACACAGCAGTACCCGAAGGCGGCGCCACAGACGCAACAGAGGAGTGCAAGGCTGACACCGGGCACAACACATGGCGAGGATGCCCACGCCGTAAAGCCTGGACGGCGAAAGGCTGGAAAACGGGGGCCTCCCTCCCATGCGTGGTAACAAAAGGAGGGGAGGAGGCGAACGAGACGCCATGCAAGGACGGGGAGAATCGCACGCAGTCCCTGGGCCGTGACAATGCCGCTAGTGCAGACACCCGATCCCCAGTGGCCAGAGCGACAAGGAAGAGTGGACGCCCGAGCAACGGAACCGGCGTAGCGGCCCTTGTATACGTGGGGGAAGCCAGAAGGACCAGAGCCCGCCCCAGATCCCACTGCGGAGGGACCTGGCGCGGAGGCGGTCGATCCCGGAAGGCAGCCGTCAGGAAGGAATCCGGCTCCCGTGGCGGAACGACCAGCCCAGCGACGGACCCAAAGAACCCCCCGGACGGCAGACAAGTGGGTACGTATAGCGTAGACTGGAAAGCGACGTGTACGGAAGAGGTGAAACAAGGAGCGTAGGACGAGGGAAGGAGAGCCAACTGGCAGGCGAGTGGCCTGTAGCCACCTAGTAAAAGACCTCCAGCGGGACCCGTAAGTCCCCCAAGGAGAAGACGGCCTGGAACGCTGCAGGAAGTCAGTCAGGGCCCGGCCGGGAACCGGGAGCCACCGTGCCTCATGAACAAGCACGATGCGAAGGCCAAAGAGGTCCGCAGGGCCCCAACCTAGCCCAAGTGGAAGCCGGAGACAGGTAGAGGGACCGGACTCGGGCACCACCGCGGCAACCGGGCGGACCAAGTCCGTGCCGGCCACAGAGGCGCGAGGAGCCAGACGCAGCCGAGGTACAGCCGCAGCTCCGCGAGGACTGGGCACATCAACAGGGGGCGGAAAGATGAATATCGACCGCCACCCGTACCAGGCGACCATGAAAGCGTCCGGACCCCCCCCCGGAGCGCGAGGCCGGAGGGAGAGGTCCAGAGGCAACTGGCGCGCCACCCCCGATGCGAACAAGGCGACCTCCGGAACACCTCAGGAAGCCGCGAGGTCGGCGAACACAGTCCATTTCATCGCCCATTCTACAAGAACGCCCTGCCCTCTCGACAGGGCGGCCGCCCAAAGGGTGGCAGGCCCGGGCAGGAAGGAGGCATGCAAGGAGAAGGGGTGTCGGTCCGCGAGGAAGAACAACTCCACCGAGACCCCCAATAGAGTCAACGACCTGGAGGACCCCCGCATAAGGAAACAGGGGACAGCTTGTCTTGTCCAACCCGAAGGCCACCGACTTACCCCGAAGGGCCAGCGCGTGGTCCCGCAGGAAGAACAAAGGAACCAACAATCCGAGGGCATAGACGGGTAAGAGGAGGGAGACCCACCCATCTGCCGGGAAGTGGACGTCCCAGGTTCGATTGGGAACCTCACCCAACCTCGCTCGACGTATCTGGGGTTACCCAGACCGTCGGCGGGAGGGGGGCGGTCCAGGGCACAGCCGCAGAGAGCGAGCCCCGAGCAACCCAGCGACCGAAGCGTCGGCGAACGGTACGCGGGAGCGGCAGGAGCCGATCCATAGGGGCAACGGAAACACCGCGGTGCCCAGGAGGAGGAGGCGGCGTAGCCAGAGGCTCCCTAAGGGAAGGGGCAGAGCGGCCCAATGCAGCGAACCCACGAACGAGTCCCAGAGCCACCCCGGGAGGGAGACCGAGTGCAACACGGCGAAGACCGTCCACCGAAGGTGCACCGCGGCCGGCAAACCCCGGGGCACCGTAGCGCCGGACAAAACCCATGCGAGACCGACCCATGGCACGACACGCGACGGGGTCAAGCGCGACTTGGGAACATCGAAGGGGAACCCTAACCGTGCGATGTTGCGAACGACGGTGAGGGCGTCGCCAATGCACAGTCCTAGGGCGTCGGAAACTACCAACCAATCGGCCAAGGAAAACAAGATCTGGAGCCCGCTCCTGAGGAGGACCCAGAGCCTGCCCCACCAGTGCGGAGAAGATCTGCGGCGCGATGCGGAGACCGAAGGGAAGGCCGTCGAACAGGAACACATGATCGGAAGTCCGAACGGCCAAGAAGCGCTGGAAGCGAGGATGGAGAGGAACGAGCCAAGACGCATCCTGGAGGGCCAGCGACACTACCCACGACAGAGGGCACAGGGCCAGGCGTACCAGGGGTACCGGCAGCATCCGAAACCGGGTGTGCACGATGTGCCTGTTGAGGGCCGACAGATCCACCACCGGTCGCATCGAGTCGCAGTTCGTCGACGGTACCAGAAAGACACGGGAGAGGAAAACCGGGTGACCGGCGGTCAACTCCCTCGACGCCACCCAGCTCGGGCATGGAAGGGAACACGTGGGCCACCTCTGAAGAGATGGGCCGGCGTCGGTGACAAGAGCGGAGTGGGGGTCTGGACGTCCACCTCCAGGTGAGACCCCTCGCGGCTACCGAGGGGCGCAAGGGCGAAAACAACCCGAGGGAGCACCCGAGAGGAGGGGAGCGACCCGGTACGCCCAGGCGAGAAGGAGAACAAGGAGGCCGACCCAGAGAACTACACATTGTGTTGACGTGGAGGTACCCCCGGTACGGGCCGTGCGGGCATGAGCGCCACGTTGACCTCCTCTACCCCTGCCCCCCCCCCCCAACCTCGTCGAAAAGGGCGGGCCACCCCAACCCCAGGCCGGCGCGGGGCTGACCCCTTCGAAGGGCGGCCGGAAGCGGAAGGCCGGCCAGCCCCGACACAGAGGGGATGAAAGGGGCAAGAACAGAAGTGCGAGGCGGAACCGACGCACAGGCCAGCAACGTCCCAGTCCTGCGCCCGTGCAAGGCGGCAGCACTTGCAGCAGCACCCCGAAGAGGACCGGCAGAAGGACGGGAGTGAGAAGACCCCGCGCGCGGCACAGCGCGTCGGTGCGTGACGTAATCAGGGGCCGTAACGACACAGCGCGGCGTCGCGTGTCGGAAGCAGGGGCCGCCGACAGAGAAGCGTAGCATTCCCAAGCATCCTGCTTAAAAAAAACCCGACGTATATAGCGCAGAGTACAACAAACCCTGACGAATAACCAAGGGGGCCGGCCGGCAGAACGAAGACCGTACCGTCGTGCGGTGCCGAGTTGCCGCGCACAAAACCGCCTTCAGCTCGGGAACCAAAGACACCGCGAGCCGAAGGTGGACCCGCTGAACGCGGTCCAAACCCTCGCGAAGATCGCCTGGCGCAGACGCCTCGAAAAGCCGCAGGTGGTGAACAGACGTCTGGAGGGAACCTAAAGACAAGACAATAAGTCCGTCACCCTCCGTCGCAAGGGAAAAACCTTGGCGACAGAGGGCTGATCCGGGTGAGAGAAGAACGGGGTAGCAATAGAACAAAGTTCAAGAACGGGCGCGCTCATCCAGGACCAGAACGCGCCGTCCAACCCGCCGACAGACACAAGAGGAGGCAAAAGCAGGGACGACTCCGGGGGAGGGACGGAAGGAGAGCCGTCGACGGATCGGTGTGTGAAGTCGAAGGCCTCAGCAAACCAGGCCTCCAATGGGAGAGGGTGACCGAGCATGATGGCTAAGCCAGGCGTACCGGCGTCGCACAAACCTGTCCCATAGGAGGACAGACCCGTCAACACAGCCAGGGACTGAACAGCCGGAAGGATGTCAGGGCGGCTGAAGTCTGACCAGAGCGTAGGCCTGCAGAAGGGAGGGGGACCGTAGCAGGGGTAGGTAGGGTGAGGTGCTGAGGGTGAGTCACCGCCAAGAAGGGCGAGAAGAGGGAGTCTTCCATCGACTCCAAGCGCCCGTCGAAGCGTGACACAACCCAGCCCTGCATAGCCGACAATTGATCCGAGAGAGGCTACCCCCCCCCCCCCAGATTGGTCGGCCCGCAGGGGCGAGCGTGAGCGGGAGCGAGACCCACGACACGAACCAGCAGCGTCGCGGCCCAAGGAAGGCGAGCGACGACGGTTGTGTCGCCGTTGAGGGACTCGTCCCCGATCACGAACGGCCGAGGGGGAAACAGCACCATTCCCCTCTTCCAGCGACACATCAGCTCCTGAGAAAGGGGACCCCGAAACCTCGCGAAACCCCACCGAGGCAAGAGGAGGGGTACCCCCCTGGCGAGACGGTAAGTGAAGGTCAGGAAGAGAAGAATGAGGAGGAGCAGGACGACGGGAGTGGGAAGGCTGGCCGGGTGAAAGGAGGCCAGGAGCCGCGGGGGGAAACAGAGCAAGGATCCCCGGGGCTGAGATAACAGGGCGGCCCGACACCGAGGCGGAGGAGGGAGGGACCACCACCGTGGGACGAGACCGTGAAGGAATAGGCACTGAAGCAGGTGAAGTAGGAGAAGCAACGACATCCAGGCTGGACCCTCCTGGACAGTGTAGGAGGAGGGAGCAGAGGGCCAGCTACAGCATGAACAACCGCGCGCGGAGAGGACAACGTAAGAGGAAGTCGTCTGGGCTGGGGAAGCGGGCGGAAGGGAGTAGAGCCCCTATCCGTAGAGGCCAGGGGAGGGCGCACAGGGGCAGAGCCGCTAACCCCGGCCTCAGGGCGAGAACCATGACGAGGGCGATGGGCGTCGTCAAGGCGATCAGGAGGACGACGAGGCGAGCGAGAGCGTGGACGAAGCCGGGGAACCCCCCGACGATGGACGACTGGCTGCGGGACCCAGGGGAGAGGGCCCGAGCAGGGAGAGGGCCAGGTAAATGGCCGTCAGTCGGGTCAGGGATACCCAGGGCGACGCGGATCCGGTCGGCAACAAAGGCCGGGGAACGGTGGCCCACAGTCCTAATGTGGCGGGAGACCATCGTCCACACCGACGGAAGGGAAGCAGGAGGCCACAGCCGCCGCCGAGGAACCAGGGCCATGGAGCAGCACAACCACCAGGGCCAGACACGTGCCACACAGAGCAGGGAGGTAGGCCGTAGAGGACACACAGAGCGAGTGGCGCAAGCAGGACTTGTGGCTCTCCAAGCACGGGGAGCGACAACCAAGGCGAAAGCAAGGCAGCCTACCTGCACTAGAAGAACACACACCATAATCAGCACGTCGAAGGAGTAAGTGGAGAGAATGTCCAAGAAGAACCAGGGAAGGAGCATGGGGAAACAGGAACACACATGCAAACAGGTAACCGTACTCACCCTAAACTGGGAGCACAGAGGTAGGTGAGGAGGGCGGCCGAGGCGGAAGAGCACTAGCAGAACCTGCAAAGATGGAGAAAGTGTTAACCACCACTCAACATCTTACATGCAGGGCCTATAACACCAGTAAAGTGCATACACCAATATAGTATCAGGCAACAAGATGACATAACAAAAGTCAATAGTGAAAGCCAACTATTACCGCAAATTTGCGGGCCAATGGAGGCATAACCGTACCGACACCACCCTCCTGCAATTTCGCGGGACCCCCAACGATCTCCGCAAATTTGCGGGGAACCGAAATGTCCCAGAGGACCGAATCGAGCACCCCGCAAATTTGTGGGACCGGCCGAGATGGTCCGGCGCCGAAAAAGCGAGAGGAGCGTCTAGGGAATACCAAAAGAGGCCCAGAAAAAAGCGTCATCTCCTTATGAACTCCAAGCGACGATGGCCATCAAGCTGAGCAGTGTCTTCCTTGATAATATCCTGACTCAACCGGTCAAGGGAGAGGCAAGGAAGACACACCAGGGGAGAGGAGGCACATCCCCTAGGAACCACCCAACCCACAGAGATAGAGCAAAGCCCATGAGAGTGGCAGGAAGGGTGGTTTGGCACAAACAGGGGCCCCCGTAGGGTACCCCAGGATTGGGCAAAAGGGTATGAAAGGATGGAGGTGAAAACAGTAAGGGAACACAAAAACCAGTAAATGAAACTGGCGAGAAAAAGGGTGGCCTAGCCGTGAGGAGAGAATGTGTCAGGGGCGAAAAACCCTGTGGTGTGAGGGAGGGCCCCCGTGGGGTACCCCAGGATATCACGAACCACCAAGCGCCCAGGCCCTTGAGACACAGTGAAGGCTCGAAAGGGGGGACTCGGGAATAACGCTAATAATGCGGCCGACACAAACCCTACAAACAGCACCGCCACCACGAAATCTCAGATCGTGAACCAACTGTACGTACACCTAGGCTATGAAAATATGAAAACTCATAGGGGCATAGCAATTCATGAATGAGAAACAAGCTAGGCTAAAATAAGCTAAAAGCTAAACTATGCCCAGACTAGCAGGAAAAAAGAATATGAAAAGAGAAAGGAATGAAAAACACACACGAGGAACGCCAGGCGCCCCCGTACCTTCGGTAGCTATTTCCACACGCGTCTCCATTAAACACACTTAGGAGCCCATTTACGTGTGTCCTAGATCACGTAACATCTGTCTAACAAAAAAGAAGGCCAGATAAGCCGAAACGAACCTAAACAGGGTGAATTAAAGGAGCACAACAAAAGCGACTTCATTCAATGGAGCACGTGAAAAAATGATGACAAGAGAGGGTCGCTCATGCGCACGTTCGACAGGGATCTGCACATGACGGAACACGGGATGGGCCTTAAGCGGTAACTAAGGTAAACCCCTTTTTCTTCTCTTCTATGCTTTTTTTCACCTTCGGTGGTAGTTTTGGTTAATGTACAACGTCTCCTAGAGCAAGATAAGGAGTAGACTCTAGACGTTTTCTTTTTAACCGCGGTTGGAATGACGACATAGCAGTCAAAATAGACAAGTCGTCATTGCAATTAGGTTAATAGCCTTGACGTTGGATTTGCCAAGACTACTAACAAATTGTCTCCTTTGTCTTTTCAGAACCAATTAAGTCTGTCTCATAATAGTTTGTGTTTATCGCTCACTTCCCCCTCTGCAACTCTCTCTCTCTCTCTATCTCTCTATCTCTCTAATGCATCTATCTAACTACTTAATACATTAACATAACTGTCTTATTTGGACTTCTTGTAATCTATGAATCATTTCTAATGCAATGGAATTGAAAAATATAATATCCTTCCAGCACATAGATAAACAATAAATAAGATAGTCAACAAAATATTTCAACCCTACCCTCCGTCTTGTCTAGACAGCGAGGCGCCGAGCTTCCGAGACGGAAGATTTACGTTTGATAGATTTATTTATTTTTTCCCACGGTATACACAAAATGATCGGGAAATATTGTAACATGTTTATAATTGACATTTGTGTAGTTTTTGCTGATTATGAGGGTGGAAAAAAAATCTTTAATTCCATCATATCGGAAATGATTCACAGATTATTATAGAGACCAAATAACATACACTTTTAAGTGTGTTCAATAGTTTTGCATTACAGTATCAATAGGGGGTAGCACAAGGCTTATCAACATCATCACAGTAACGGGGTCGGGGTTGAGGCCGGGACGGGGAGGGGAGGGAGTAGGCCTACAGCGGCGGTGATATAATTATTATTATTTTTTTTTCATGTGAAATTTATCATATTAATGACAATACGACCCTTAATATGTTTTCAGGGACAGTACAGTACATAATAATTAATATTAACACAATAATTAAAATTAACACAATAATTAAAAGGCACAGGCTTTAATTCATCCTAAAATCACTTAAAACCGAGTGAGAGAATATTGTAAACCGGACACAAATCCCGTCCAACTCGGAAATTGCCGAGATATACAGGGACATCTCCGAGAGGCCTATGCCATTCCGAGAAGTGCGGGTTTCCGAGTAAAAAGAGTCCGAAATATCGGGGGTTTACTGTACAGTAATGTATACTGTATTTATATTCCGCAGCCATACCCCAACCCTGGTTAGCCTATTTTTGCCTCCATTCTAGGTTACTAATTTATTCTCACATGTTAACCTATATGAAATATGTGTACTGTACTATATTACCCCTCCTTGCACGGCTCGACTCGATAGCTCCATATCGAGTTTTTCACACGTCGCACGGCTGGGCTTAATAGCTCCATTGCACGAATGTTTGCGTTTGAAGCGCGCACGCCAATCTGTTTGTTTACATAGGCATACACAGCGCCACCACGCTTGAACTATGCCACAGCCTCAGTCTCTGTCTGTCCGCCATCATGGAAACACAGAAAGATAAGGTTTCCGCTGCTTCCGAAATGATGCCCCCGCATACGGTTGCCCCAGCTCACCGTAAACAACGGCGCACCACGAAAGACATTCTTAGTCTTGTGGGTTTCCCCAGTGACGATGAACCTATCTATCTATCTATTGCCTGACGCCGTGATCCCCGAAGGGGTGGCCACGAACGAACCGCCCCCATGCACCTCTGTCCCCAGTCAGTCGACGCCCCTCCCCCCAACCAGCACCGCCTTCGTTCATGTAGTTCCTCACTCCATCCCTCCACCTCATATTCGGTCTACCTCTCCCCCTCTGTCCCTCCACCTCGCTCTCGTACACCCTCTTAGTCATTCTCTCGCTTTCCATACGTTCCATATGGCCGAACCATCTCAAGTTGTTCCTTTTCACACTTTCCAGCACATCTACCTCCACACCACACCTCCTTCTTACTTCCTCATTAGTCTGTCTATCCCTCCATGTAACTCCGCACGCACTCCTGAAGTAATTCATTTCCACTGCTCTCACTCTTGGTCTGAGTCTCTCAACCAACGTCCATGCTTCGCTTCCGTAAGTCAGTGTCGGGATTACCACACTGTCATGCAAGGACTTCTTCACTTCCATACTGACCACCCTATTTCTTGTTACTGCTTTTAGCATTCCTACAACCCTCTTCCCCTGTTGTACCCTCTCCCGCACCTCTTCATCCATAGTCCAATCTTTACTCAACACACTGCCCAGATACTTAAAAGAGTTGACGATCTCCATAACCTGACCGTTCAGCTTCACCTCACACTCTGTGACTTCACCCCTTTCGAAGACCATAACCTTTCTCTTCCCCATATTTACCTTCAAATTCCGTTTTTCGCACACTGTTCCAAACTCATTTACCAGACTCTGCAACTCCCATTCATTATCACTCATCAGAACTGTATCATCCGCAAACAGCAGTATAGGTAGCTTCCACTCAATTCCCTCCCTTTTCAGCGATACACCAACATCCACTGCTCTTGATAGTATTTCTTTCATAACTCCATCCATATATACAGTAAACAACCACGGGGACATCACACACCCCTGTTTCAAACCAACATTCAGGTCAAAGAACTCGCTCTGCTCACTCTCCACACGTACTGCCGCCTTTGCACCCTCATACATGCTCTTCACTGCTTTCAGCAACTTGCCCTCTACTCCGTATATTCTAAGTACTTTCCACAAACCTTCTCTATCCACTCTGTCATAGGCCTTCTCCAAGTCCATAAAGGCAACATACACCTTTTGTTTCTTCTCCAGATACTTCTCCACAACACAATTCAGGGTAAAAATCTGATCTACACATCCTCTTCCCTTCCTAAAACCTCCCTGCTCGTCGCCTATCCATTTCTCCGTTCTCACTCTCACTCTCTCAATCACTACCCTACTGTATACCTTCCCTACTACGCTTAGAAGACATATTCCTCGGTGGTTACCACACACTCCTCTTTCCCCTTTGCCCTTATATAGGGGGACTATTATGCCAGTCTTCCAGTCATCGGGTGCACTCCCCTTCTCCCATGCTAGTTTGCACATTTTCCATACCCATTCTATCACTATCTCACCACCATACCTCAACATTTCCCCACACACTCCATCTGTTCCTGGTGCTTTCCCCAACTTCACTCTTTTCATGGCTTCCCACACTTCTGACCTCCTGATCCCCACCTCCTCCTCCACTACTTCTCTTCTTCTCCCTCCCATACCATATCCAGCTATGTTTGCTGGCTCTTCATTCCTTTCATTTAGCAACTCACTGAAGTACTCCCTCCATCTTTCGACTCTGTCTTGCTTCTCGGCTAGCATTCTCCCATTCTTATCTTTCACACCCTTACTGTTTCCCTTGCTGAACGATGAACCTGAAGGGGATAAAAGAGGTGATGATGATGGTGGTGAGAGTGATTTGGCAAAAGTGAGTGAGTGGGGGATCTCAAGGTCAGCCTCGAAGTTTGTGCTCAGATAGGCGACGCCAAGCCCTTCCCCGGCTAAATCGCCCTTCCAGCTTCGTTTTACAAGAAGCAAGTTCTGAAAAAGCGGCCGCGGCAGCAAGGGAGAAAGAAAGGGAAAAAACAAGGCGGTAGGATGAGGAAAGAGAACAGGAAATTAGTGAAAGTGAGCGTGATGCTGCCATTGTTGGGGACCCTTTGAACTCCACCCAAGCCGCGTCCATGCCCCATTGCCCCGCGGCACCCTCCACTCTTCCCCACTACAGACAACTAAATGTGGGGTAGAGCGACCAGTGCTTTCCCCAATACGTCCACCACAATTGCCTGAACGAAAAATGAGTGTTGCAGGGAAGGGGAAAGGCTGCACTTTTATAAAAAGTACCCAAACAAATTTGGTGGTCTTTGTTCGACGCCCCCATCTGGCATTGTAGCTGAGATGATTAAAGCCTCAGGTAATATAAGAGTGAGTTTGGTCACAAAGCTCTTAAACTCCATCATTAGAAAGTAAAGAATCCCTGAAGATTGGCATAAAAGTGTAATAGTAAACATATATAAGGGCAAGGGGATTCGTTGGATATAGAGGAAATTATAGGGGCCTGAGAATGCTTGACAAAGTCATGAAGGTCTGTCAGAGAGTATTTTAAGGTATGATAAGGGAAAGCATTTCTATCGACGAACTGCAGTTCGGTTTTGGTTGTGGCACAATCGATGCTATCTTCATAGTCAGGCACGCTAATCGGTGCCACTTACAGGTGGCGATCTTTATAACAGGTAACAGGTAGCTGCAGGAGTATATCTATGTAATTAAAGATAGGGATCTGTATTTTGTGTTTGTAGACCTGGAGAAAGCCTTTGATAGGGTACCCAGAGAAGTTTTGCAGTGGACTATGAGTAAACTTGGCGTAGTGGAGTGGCTGGTGCATGTGATAATGAAGATGTACGGGGACTCACGAACCGCGATGAGGGTGAAATGTGTACTGAGTGAGGCGTTTACAGTTCGCGTCGGAGTCCACCAGGGTTCTGTGTTAAGCCCTCTCCTCTTTCTTTTTGGTTCTGGAGGCACTATCTGGTCATTTCAGAGCTGGGCTCCCCTGGGAACTGCTATACGCAGATAACCTAGTACTTATCGCAGATAGTGTGTGGGATGCCGAGGCCAAGTTCAGAAGATAGAAAGAGAGCATGGCAAGTAAAGGGTTAAGAGATAATATTAATAAAACCAATGTTTACACAGTAGATTAGGGCTAGGAGCAGTACAGTCTCTTATCTAACTAATAATAGGTGCCGAAAAAAAAACACGTTAGATGCGAAATCTGTTAGATAAACTTATGGGATAAATGACAAATGGTGGCAAGTCTTCGGCCGAGTGTGTATTTTTCACCTAATTTTTCCCTTCTGAGTGCTATTATGAGACATAGATTTAATACAAATCATATACAGTAATGTAATATATAAATAATTGTATTTTTGTATGTATGTACTGTATTTACTCAGGTCCATTCCCCACTTTTCCTTTTTTGAGGCGGCAAAGGGGGGGGGGGGGGGACTCGAGACAGAGCCCGAATAGGGTCAACACAACAGAAAACAATGAACACACAAAAACAAAATACAAATTCAAACACATCTAGGTCACTCAGGAGAAGACCCAGAGACCAGGGTGACAGGTCAGTTGAACCAGTGCCACTTCAACCAGTGCCACTTTAACCAGTGCTAACTCAACCCGTGGCCACTTCAACCAGTGACCATTTCAACCAGTGACCATTTTAACCAGTAGGTTAGGTTAGGTTAGGTTACTGGTTAAAATGGTCACTGGTTGAGTTAGCACTGGTTAAAGTGGCACTGGTTGAAGTGGCACTGGTTCAACTGACATGGAACCAGAGACCAGGGTCACCAAGGTCCCTCCAGCACTCCCAGGTTCCGGTCTCAGTAGGCAGACGTGCGACGGGGGTATCATTTTGAAATAAGATATACAAACCACCACATAGGGTGTTTGTTCACTAGACCTACACCAAGCTTAAAATAACACCCCCTAGGACCCCCTTTCAAGATTACTTAAATGAATAAATCATTTGAAAACATAATTTTGGTGACCCTTTAGAAAACAGACTAAAAACATTGTAACCTCGGTGACCTTTTAGAAAACGGAGACCGCTAGTTATTTGTGTACATTTCTCATTATCATTTCTCCTGTCATCTGCTTTCTCTCTCTATTACATATACAGTATTTCTATCTACTGTACTGTATATATTTCTATCTCCCTTATTTATCAGCACTTATATTTGTTTTTTTGGCCTCTATGGAATCTGTAAATCATTTCTGATTTGATGGGCTTCTCAATTTTTAGACATGAGGGACAATATCAAATTCAGGCCAGTGATAAACTTGTCGATTCTGAACAAAATGTATTATAAATTACAAGTTTCGGATGTAACTTATACATCATGTTCGACTGACTCTACAACCCAATGTAGGGTTGACAACATTAGATCTGAAGGACGCCTACTGTCATGTGCCAATAGCAAGATAAATTCCGAAATTCCTAGCTATCCCTTACAAGGACTCGGCTGTTATGTTCAGTCGCCTACTTCGGGCTCAATTTGGCCTCCAGGATGTTCACGAAACTAAGGGAACAAGCCCTCCTGCCACTCAGTCAACAGGGTATAAATATTATGTTCTAGTTGGAAGACGGGGTGGTAGTGGTCCAGTCCCCAGAACACTGTTTAGATCACACGATGATAGTCATTCATTATGTAACAAACCTGCGCTTCAGAGTCAACTGGGATAAGTACAAATTAATACCAACACAGAGAGCAGAATGGGTACACCTCTTTTGGGACACCTTTTCATTATCCATTCAACAGAGCCAGTCAAATGGACATTACCTTCAAAAGTAACTGTTCAAGGCTCTGCATGCCAAAACCATCACAAGGAAACTTTGGGAATCTCTCATACTCTATAAACTGGGTACAAGCTGACAGTCCCCTTGAGAAAGTTGCGACTTAAACGCTTATTCTGGCTCTGTAAAAAATTCTTCCCTGTCAGTCATCCCCTTTTGCTAGTCCCTTTTCACCCTCCGATTCTCAAACCTCCAGGCTTCTGAGTAAAGATGGAGATCAGGTTCTCTACAGTTCATTGGTCAGACCCTACTCCTTCCCTCTTGGTGGATACGGATGCAACAGGATCCCTAGGTTGGGGATACCAGTCATCAGAGGGCCATCAGAATCAAGACGTTTGAACATCCCTGAACTTGTCCCACATAAATGCCAAAGAGCTAGCAGTTCCCATATTTTTCTCAGGGACCATGCTCACAAACTTACACCGCGATGCCATAGCGTTTCGCATGGACGATTCCTCAGCAGTATCTTGCATATACTGTACAGTACAAGCAAGGTTTCAACGAGATATCTCACGCTCCAGAGATTATCAGTGAAGTTGTTTTTCTAGCTCTCAAATACAGTACAGTATTTCAATTCAATCTTTTACTCCCTGAGAGAGGCGAACCTATGGGCAGATTCCTTGTCCCGGAGGAGAGAATACTGAGCCGGGAGAGGCGAACCTATGGGCAGATGCCTTGTCCTGGAGGAGAGAATACTGAGCGAAATGGTTGATAAAGCAGAGTTCCTTCGCGTATTGATTCTACCTTATCATTCCATATTAGACCTGTTTTGCTTTGACTCAGTCGACAATGCCCCCCTTGTTTCTAACCAGATGACATCAGACCCAAACAGGTGGGCCAGATACACTCGGTGGGGTGGAACAGGTGGTCGTTGATTTACCTGTTTCCTCCACCAGTCACAATTTTACTGTGCTAAGTTTTTCATCAACTTCATTTGTTGCAAGGGCATGTGGGTCTATTAGCTTTAGTTTGGCCAACTCAGGTTTGGTTCAAACCCTATTCTCATTCCAATGTCTCAATTCCACTTGGACCAAATTGACAACCTTCGGACTTATCTGAATTTCAGATTGTGGATATTCACAAGACTTAATATGTGAATAATTATGACCAAGAAGTCCATGACAAATTATCACAACAGTATATGGCGTCTATTCTTTGTCAGTATGAGTCACACTGGAAGAATTTTACCAATTGGGTAGTTGAATCTAACCAACAAGCGGCGTTATTTGGACTACGCTTAAATTACATGAATTAATTATTTGAAGACAGACAATTGTCAGTTAATACCTTACGCATTCAATAAACAGCTATTAAAAGACCCTTCTTTGGCCTAATGGGACCTAACTTCCAATGAAGAATGAGGCTGGGTTTCTTAAAGCTTGCTTTTGGCTTAGAGCTCAGTCAAGACAACTGCTTACTCAATGGTCTCTAGACAAAGTGTTATCTTTTGAAATAAGCAATTCTTACACTATTAATCCTTCTATGGATAAGCTGTTGCACGTATGCGTCTTTTTAATGTCCCTTACTACAGCTTGTCGGGTTTCTGTACTGGCAGCTATGACTAGATCCTCTAACTGTCACAGTTTCACTGTGATAATTGCTCAGTCATCCTTGCTCCTGCCCTAAAAGTATGGATAAAATGAGCGGGAAAACCATGTTTTTCTCCATTTACTATCAACGCTTTATAGAAAGACACCAATCATCACAATTTGTGCCCAATCCTAGCTTTATCCGTTTATATTAAAGCGACTTCACCTTTACACCCCTCTCATTTCTGGATCTCTCCAAGGAACAATCAAGATTGCCTAAACGACATCTTTGCTTCAATTTTAGTTGATGTTATTAAATCGGCCGAGCCCGGAGCAGTTGCTAGGGCTCAACGTTCGCAAATGAGCGCCCACAGTCTGTTTTCTAAATAACTTCTCTATTTATGATCCTAAAATAAACAAACCCCCCCTTGGGGGTTAGGGAATAGAATATGCCCCACGTGCCTTCTGCGTGTCGTAAGAGGTGACTAAAGAGGTTGGGTCGGTGTGCTTGTGACCCCCACCCGGAAAAATACCTAAGCAAAGAAAAACGAACGAACAGCCTCGGATGCGGACGGAACCTATGTTGACGAACCACGATCGACTAAGGACATTCCTTCGGACATTCTGAGAATGGATACATGGAATGTTAGTGGCATGAATGATGGCACAAAAGAGAGAGAGGTTCTGGAAGTGCTAGTGAATGCCAGGCTGGATGTATGTGGAATGACAGAGACCAAATGGATAGGTTCAGATGTGAGAGAGTGGGAGTGTGGAATGGGTGTGTGTGCTGGAGTGCGTGAAGGTGCGTGTTTGTTTGTATGTAGCAAATGGAAGGAATGTGTAAGAGAGTATGGGTCTGTGGGTTCAAGGATTGTGTGGGTGAGAATGAAAGTAGGAATACAAACGTAGGTGATTGTATGCGTGTATGCCCCGACAGAGGATAAACTTGAAAGAAAGAAAGAGGAGTTCTGGATGAATGTGGAGGCGTGCCTGGAGAAGTTTGACAAGAACAAAAGAATATTTCTGATTGGGGATATGAATGGTAAGGTGGGTGATAGGAAAGTTGAGGGATCTGATACACCCGACAGTAAATCATCTGGTGGCTGAGGGTCGGAGTCGGAGTCGGAGTCACTCGACGCCACTTGTTCCTGTTGCTGTGCTCGTTGTCGAAAGAAATCTGTTATTCGTGTCTACTGGCGTGCATTTATCCTGTCGTGAAACATTTCGAAGTACAGCTGGATGGAAGCTGTGAAGCTTGCTATTATCTGTGCTGAACGATCATGTTTGGGATCAAAGTTGTTCATGTGATGGCTGAGGCGTTGTGACAATTCTACAAATTCCCGTAGACCAGGAGTGTTCGGCTCTTCCTGGGGTTCGTCTTCTCGATGTTCTTCCTCTGCCTGCTCTTCCTCTTCCAAATCCTGCATTAGGTCCTCGGCATCAGGCTCCTGTGGTGGCTGAATCAAACCTTGAATATCTTCTGGCCCCACTTCACCCATCCCAGGCACACGTCTGGCAACCTCGACTGCTCTCTCCACCACTGCCTCAAGCCTGACTGGCTGATCAGGTAAATCCAGCTTGTGCCCAGGTAACCCCTCTAGAACATTCCTCCAGGCATGGTGGATTGTAGCTCTTGTCACATCAGCCCACGCTTCCACCATCGTATCCACTGCATTCTTAATATGAAACCTTTTCCAAAAGGCATGCACTGTCATAGCTGCTCCGTCGGCGGGTTCCTGTTGGTGTTGTGGTCGTTGTTGTTGTTATGGTGGAGGCGCGTTTGGTGCCTGCTCATTCAGTGGTGGGGGAGAGTCTGGGGCAGACAGTTCTTCGAGTGGTGGGAGAGAGTCAGGGACTGATTCATCGTCTGACATCTGTAGCAGTTCTTCTTGGGTGTCAGTGGCAATGTCGAGCAACAGGAAAGTCTTAGTGGCATACGCACCCTTAAAGCACGCTATCACCTCCTGGTCCAGGGGCTGTAGGAGAGACGTAGTATTCGGGGGCATGAACATCACTTTTACGTTAGGGTGCCGATCAACCAACAATCGGGAATGTCCGGGTGCGTTGTCAAGCAATAACAGTGCTTTAAAAGCAATGTTTTGGCGGGCACAAAATGTTTCCAAGTCCTTCACAAAATGATTATCGAACCATTCGAGGCTCAACGCTGACGACATCCAGGCCTTCTTGTTGCTCATCCAATGCACATTCAACTTGGCCATGTCCATATTGCGATAAGGCCTTGGCCGCTTTGCCTTATGGATGATTAGAGGCTTCATCTTGCAGGTGCCGGAAGCATTGCAAGTCAACAAGATGGTTACACGTTCTTTGGCCATTTTGTAGCCCCTTGCTGCCTTCTCCTTGCAAGAAATGTAAGACCTTTTAGGCATTTTCTTCCAGTTGACTCCCGACTCATCGCAGTTAAAAATCTGATCCAAGTTGTAGCCATCGGCCACAATAACTTCACGTAAGAAAGCAGGGTATTCGTTGGCTGCAGCATTGTCGGCACTTGCTGTCTCTCCTGTTATCCGAACACTTCATTTTGTTTCGTTTATTGAAGGACATCAACCACCCAGCAGATGCCTTAAAGGGTTTGGGGTTCTGCACATTGTTCATTCAAGCCACTACTGCATAATATTTCTTGGCTTTTTCTCTGATCATCCGTCCGTCTGTCGGCACATGATTCTTGTTTTGCCTCGCCAAATACCGCACCATTAGCTTCTCTGTCTTCTTTAGGATGACATTTCCCACTTTTATCGACGCCTGAGTACCCTCTGCAGGGTTTCCCTTCATAATGTTGGCAATCTTCTCCCTGTCCTTCCAAATGGTGCGAATTGTACTCTCGTTAACTTCATGTCGTCTTGCCAACTCAGCTTGTCTCTTCCCCTTCTCTAACTCCTTCACGATGTCATATTTCTGTGCGTACGTAAAGATACGGCGCTTCTTGGGCGGCATGGCGGCGAGGTTAGGTCACAGAAAAAAAGGCACTTTGAGAACCACGGCCTGTGTTACAACCCCCGCGGTGGGGGGGGTCGGTACGTGAGGCGAACAATGGTGGAACTGGGGAAGGACGCTGGGGAGGGAATAACATACCCGGACGAGCCGCAAGTGACGTCACTGGACCAGGGAGGGAGACGGAACAGCCTCGCCCGGCCCAGGAGAGCGAAAACTGCCCAGCTGGACCCCGCGTCATTGTAAGTATTGACCGCATTAGTAACATTTTGGAGATTTGGGGTGTACCCGCGTGCCACCAAATCCGCGTTTCTAAAACTCGCGTTACCGGAGGACCAACTGTATATTAAAATAGTAATAATCCCCCTAGCCATAAGTATACACCTAACTGAGGCTAGCCACGAGGCTTAGGGCAAAACTGCACATCGACACACGGTACCTAATATTGCACAGCGACACACGGTACCTTACCTCCCTCGATGAACAGCATCCCAGCAGCACCCGTCGCCCCGAGTCCAAGGGGAAAAAGCAGAATCGGATTCTAGAAAGTTCCCCACCACGTGGGACAACTCTTAAACTAGAACTCCTGCTAAAAAGTAGCACAGGCTACTCCATCATAAGGATTGAGCAAAGTAGCACAGCTCAGCAGTACACACAGCCTCTTAGATAACTAAAAAGGCAAAGCTAATCGCTGAAAAAGAAAGATTAAACACAAAGGCGTGCGAGCTCAATGGGAGCCGCATGGTCGCCTAACACTCGTACCCTATTTGAACACACTTCCTGTGGATGCGCCAATGTGGATGCCCATCCTATCTAGTCTAAACCTATTCTAGAACATCTCAGATAAATACAAATGAGCAAAAGGCTCACTAAAAGATGAACGAATGCCGAATGAAGAGAGGGCGGGAGACACGTCTGCACCGCGCGACCACAGGGAGAGGAAGGAAGTATGACGCCGAGGCGGATCAGCGTCTCGGATAAGAAATCCACTGGAAATACATTCACAAAAGTTGGGAAGCTTTATTATAGCATCTCTTAAGTTAATTTTTCTTTTTTCTTTTTTACGAAGTTTTTTCGTAGTGAGTACCCAATCATACAGACGATTCCATGAGAGAATTGGCGTACACTTATGAAGTTGGCTCCTCCTTCTCCCTGTGGCGGTAAATTCAAACGAGCTAACGCGAAGGGTTTGAAGAGGGCTATTATATAATAGGCATATCATCAATGATGGAGGGGCCACTAATAAATGGTGTTTTGTATGCAGTCTTACTTCATCTTTATCCATGTGCATTGCATCATCTCTTGCAGTTCTATAATCACATATGGAAGAGTGGATACTTTCCTTCATCTTGGCGACATGCCTATACTGTGTCTGTACCTAAACCAGGCAAAGATCAGTATTCCCACAAACTACAAGCCCATTGTTTTAACTTCATGCCAATGTAAATTGATAGAGAAAAATAGAAAATTATCAATCCTGGTCTCTTGCACCATGCTGAGTCACATAACTTGTTGTCTCCTTACCAAAATGGGTTACGCCCTGGACGTTAAACACTTCACTCACTTGTACACCTTGAGCATAATATCCGTGATGGTTTCTCTAAGAAACAACCCACAGTGGCCGTGTTCTTCAATATTTCAAAAGCATACGACACCATTTGGAGGTACAGAATTCTGAAAATTCTCCATACTTCTGGCATGCGGGGTTCACTTCCCCAGTTCCTACACAACTTTCTCTCTAATCACACTTTCCAGGTTAAGAACAACGATCTGTCGGATATTAACCCTCCAGCCCCGGCTATGTATTATATATATATTCCTCGAAAACCGGGTGTTTTGGCCGAAAAACGTCTAGGCTAGGCTACCGTATATTCGTTAATCAGACTGCTTCCCGCATTCCCGCGCATCCCCAAGCGTAGCTGTGTTATTTACCTGTAGAATGGCATTAAGTAGAGCTCTCTAAGTCAACTGGTTGAGCTGTGATGATGATTTCATTGGAGATAACTTTATGGTCAAAACAGCCACTTTACACTACTATTCGATACTTAACAACAACATACAGGCACACAAGAACAAGCGCCGCTCTCCTTCTTGTGGCCGGAGATGCGGGGCGTCGGTCCAGCCGGCTGTTGTTTACATGCGTCGGACCGACGCCTCGCACACGAAGCTCACAGGCTTTCAACTACAGGGGTGTTCAAGAGTCCTTCCGGGTTCCTGGTATATGCTTTTTTATGGGCGTTTAAGAGCCCATCCGTGTTGAGAGGGTTAAGCCTCTAGCCAATGGAATACAGTACCTCAAAGGAGTGTCCTTAGCAGCACTCTCTTCATAATAGCCATTAATAGCGTCACGCAATGTCTCTCAGCTGACATCCCGTATAGCTTATATGTGGATCACTTTGCGATTTTATACACCTCTCCCAATTTGTCTCGCATACTAAAACGTCTCAATGTTATTCTACGCTCTATACACGCATGGGCATCCAATACCAGCTTTCAGTTCTCCACAGAGAAAACCAACGCTGTCCTTTTTTATCGCGATGCTCGACATTTACATAAGCAATCCATTGCCCTTACCATGGGTGGCTCTCCAATACGGTTTCTTCCCTCCGCTAAGTTCCTTGGCCTTATATTTGACACCCATCTCAATTGGAAGACCCGCATTGCTGCATTAAAGGCACGATGCCTCCAACGGACTAATGTACTAATGTCGGTTGCTTGTGTCCAGATCGTTCA
Source organism: Paralithodes platypus (assembly GCA_032716605.1). Taxonomy (NCBI): domain Eukaryota; kingdom Metazoa; phylum Arthropoda; class Malacostraca; order Decapoda; family Lithodidae; genus Paralithodes; species Paralithodes platypus. The sequence continues at coordinate 45,500 of JAVRFV010000324.1, forward strand.
ACACTCCTTTTATTTTACAGAGCCACGATTCTTTCTGCCCTAGATTATCGTAGCCAAGTACAGTACAGTAACACCTCGATTTTCCGGCATTCAGGCATCCGGTAGGTTCAAACAACCGGAGGTTTTAGGAAATTATTCAAAAAAAAAAAAAAAAAAAAATCTTACCAGCATAATTTCATCATAACAAATAATAAATATTAGGAAAAAAATAATTAAAAAGTACCAATAAGAAATATATATATATATATATATAAAATAGTTTGTGGTTCTATGCGGGTAACGACGACGTCAGTAGAACAAGCAACAACAACAACAAAAGCGCGGGAATAGGCCCTACTCAGTCTCCCCGATCGATCCGTATATACAAACATTCTCATATCGGACATTACTGTACTTGATTCATCGCTATCCTGCCGAAGATTAAGGCAAACTGAAAGCCAATAGTGACAAGAAGAAATGCAAAAGAGTGGCTCTGAGCTTGGAACAAAAAACACAAATATCAAAACGAATGGAGAGAGGTGGATGATGTAACAGCATCCACCTCTACAACTGTGGATGAGTGGCAAGCATCCACCCCTTGCTGCCTCTCCCAAAGCATCCACCTCATAAATAAGTTTTAGATATTAAGTGAGAAACCTAAGACAAACTAAAAAGAACAAAAACAGTTTGATATTAGTGTTTCGTTTTGCTACTGTAAAAACATTTTGTTTGCGCTGCAGAACTCTCCCTCCCGATAAGGCCTAGCATTCGCATACGACGATACGCATTACGCCGCCGACAACAACAACAGCTGGACGCCTTTTCCAATTTCTACTGTACTTATAAATTGGCGAGTTGAGAACATTACTATTAATTAAAATGAAATTGTAATGTGTGTTTGTTTATTATATTAAGGCTGATAATACAGATAGCCATTAGGGGGTATTTTCTTGGTGTTTATGGGCATTTATAGGAGTAATTTTAAATCAACCGGACTTTTCAATTCACCGGAGGTTTCAAATCCCCCTGAGTGCCGGAAAATGGAGGTGCTACTGTATATGGCACTGCTTCGGCCGCCACATTGAGGGTGCTGGACTCGGTGCACCATCTTGGCATCCGCATTAGCTCAGGTGCCTTTTCGTTCTTACCGTGTCTCCAATATCCTTAGTGACGCTGGGGTCCTACCATTGTTGTATCATAGACAAATGGTTCAAATGTGAGATGCTGTCCGCCTCTTACATGACCCGATCATGTCAAACCTCTTTTGTATCAATGAGGTAGTCACACCAAGTTCTGCATTGCCTGTCACATCAATATCTCACCACATGCTCACTGCATATGACATCCCCGTATTCTGCCCACCTCTTACCCCCTCCCCCATTTCTTGCAGTTTCTTACAGTAGATCCTCTGGAAAAAGGCAAACTAGGCCTGTACTCACCTAATTGTAGTATACAGGATTTGAGCCTAAGCTCGTGTTGTCCTGTCTCTCTCTCTACATTTATCCAATTTTGCTTTAAAAGTTTGGATATTTCTTGCTCCCACCACCTCCCCATCCAACTTATTCCAACACTCAATGCTTCTATACGGGAAGCTGAACTTTCTTACATCAGACTTACATATAACTTTCCTCAACTTACAATCATGACCCCTGGTTCTTCCCTCGTCCCTCACCACAAAATCTCCCATGTCGATCTTCTCAAAACCTTTCACACACTTAAACATCATGATCATGTCACCTCTCTCTCTCCTCTCCCTCAGCGTTGGCAGCTTTAGCCTCTCCAATCTCTCCTCATAAGGTAGGTCTCTAAGGCTAGCTATCATCTTAGTGGCAACTCTCTGAACTCTTTCCAGTTTTTTATTATGTTTTATAAGGTGTGGAGACCACACCACTGCTGCATACTCCAGTCTTGGTCGTATTATTGTCCCTATTATTTTTTGCTAACATCTCTTCATCTAAATAATTCAGAGCTATTCTCATGTTAGTCAACACTGACATAGGTTTCACCAGTTATTTTATTTATATGCTGTTCAGGTGACAAGCTGTCTGCCACAACTACCCCTAGGTCTTTTGCTTTCACAGCTTTACTAATTATTTCATCTCCTATTTTATATCCCCAAGAAGGTCTATATTTACTTTTTCCCATCTCAAGAACCTGACACTTACTCGTGTTGAATTCCATTTTCCAAGTTTGACTCCACTCATATAACTTATCTAGATCTCTCTGTAATTCTTCACAACTACTCCTACTTGTAATATGCTTCATTAATTTTGCATCATCAGCAAACATAGATATATATGAGCCTATTCCCATTTGAAGGTCGTTGATGAAAACCAAAAACATGATTGGGGCCAACACCGATCCTTGAGGCACTCCGCTTTTTACCCTTTTCCACGAGGAGAACTTTCCTTTTATTACTGTTCGCATTTCCCTCCCAATTAAATAGTTTTCCATCCACTTTAATAATACTCCCTCAACCCGCCCCACAGTCCTGAGCTTCCACAACAATCTCTTATGAGGCACCTTATCAAATGCCTTCTTGAAATCTAAGTAGATACAATCTACCCACCCCTCCCTCCCTTGTACAATGTCAATTACCCTATCATAGTAACTCAACAAATTTGTGGTACACGAATGACCTTTTCTGAACCCGAACTGCTTGCTTGAAATTATTTCCCTCTCCTCCAACATACCCACCCATCTTTTTCTAATAATATTTTCACAAAGCTTGCATATAACACTCGTTAAGGATACCGGTCGATAATTTAGCGGGTCTTCTTTATTTCCACTTTTATATATTGGAGTTATATTTGCTTGTTTCCATTCTAAGGGAAGTTCCCCCTTGTTTAATGAGTATTGAACAATATTAAAAAATAGGTCTCACTAGTTGTTCAGAACATTCTCTTAATACCCATCCAGCAATGTTATCTGGGCCCATAGATTTTCTCACGTCCAATTCTTCCAACAATGATTTTAGTTCATCCTTGTTGACTTCTATCGACTCTAGTCCCTGTATCTCATTCAATTCCACCACAGGTTCTACATAGTAGGATAGTAGGATTCTACATTGTAGGAAGCAGAGAGTCAGCATAAATGGTACCAAGTCAGAATGGGGAGCAGTCAAAAGTGGTGTCCCCCAGGGATCGGTATTAGGTCCCCTGTTGTTTCTTATATACATAAATGACCTAGATTTAGGTATAACTAGTAGGATAAGTAAATTCGCAGACGATACTAAAATAGGGAGATCAATTGATTCAGATAGCGATATAGAGTGCCTCCAAAGGGATCTAGATACCTTACATGAATGGTCAGTAAATTGGCAGATGAAGTTTAACATTGACAAATGCAAGGTATTAAGATAGGGAAGATGCAAACAAATGTTAAATATAAACTAGCTAATTTAGAATTAGAAAATTCAGACTGCGAGAAAGATCTAGGTGTGTTTGTTAGCAATGATTTGAAGCCTAGAAAACAGTGTATAGCGTTGTAATAAGGCAAACAGGATTCTCGGGTTCTCTAGGAGTGTGAGTAACAGAACTGCTGATGTTATCTTAAAACTTTACTTGTCATTAGTGAGACCCCATATGGATTATGCTGTCCAATTTTGGTGTCCTTATACAGATGGACATAGATTCATGGAGAGAGTACAGCGTAGAATGACAAAAATGATCCATATTAGAAATCTTTCGTATGAAGAAAGGTTGAAGAAATTAGTTTACATTCGTTAGAGAGACGCAGAGTTAGAGGGGATATGATAGAGGTGTTCAAGTGGGTTAGTGGGATTAACAAAGGGGACATGGCAAATGTACTAAAGCTCAGTGATAGCGAAAGAACTCGTACCAATGGTTTCAAATTAGATAAATTTCGTTTCAGAAAAGATATAGGCAAGTATTGGTTTGGTAACAGAGTTGTAGACGGGTGGAATGGAATACCAAGTGCTATAGTGGGATCTAAAACTGTAGGGAGCTTTAAGATAAAATTGGATAAGCATATGGACGAGAAGGGGGATCAGCCGGGTTGGGCCAATCAGCGCTCTGCAGACCTCCATAATCCTGCGTTAATCTCTAACCGTTTTGGTAAGATGATCCTCAGGGTATTAGAGTGTGGAGCCTATAATTGGGCTTTGTAATGAATTGGGGTTGTGTGGGACAGGGATCTGCCTTGCTTAGGCCAATCGGCTTTCTGCAGACTCCCATTTTCTTATGTTCTTATGTTCTTATAGTCATCCTCTTCCACAAACACGGATGTTAATGTATCATTCATAATTGTGTATCCAGCTCAGTGCCAGTACTTGCACTGCTGCGGCGGCGGTAGCAGACGCAACATTTTTACGATTCTGTATTTTTGCTTTATAATCAAACTTCAAATCTTGTCTTCCCCATGCTTTATCAAGATTACTTTCAAACTTCCTTATTGATTCGGAATCGACTACATACTGGGGCAGTGCGTTCCACTCATTTACCACTCTATCACAAAATGAGTTCTTTGCCTTTTCAAGTCTATTTCTTTCTTTGTAAATTTTCTTAGAATGTCCTCTCGTTCTTGTTCCCTCCCGCATCAAGAAGATACCTTCACACACATCCTCATCATACATTTCCGACACTATCTTAAAAGTCTCTATCATATCCCCTCTCTTTCTCCTATATGCCAGTGTCGGAAGCCCCAGTGTCCTCAACCTCTGCTCATAGCCCGCGTTCTTCAACGTTGGTACTAGCTTGCTAGCTCTCCTCTGCACTTTCTCCACTGCTTCTATATCCTTTACCATATATGGAGCCCACACCTGGTTCGCATATTCCAGGTGCGGCCTAACCAGCGCTGTATAGAGATTCCTGAATATTTCTTCGTCAAGTGACACAAATGTCCTCATCAGCCCTACAATCTATTGGCTTTGTTTATCTTTTCCGCTAAATGTTCTGAGAAATTTAACTTATTGTCTATCACTACTCCTATATCCTTTTCTGCATTAACTTCCTCCATCGCTTCATACATACTGTATCCTACCTAGTCCCAATCCGCATGTACTTGCATTTTATTGGATGAAAAGGCATTAACCAATGTTCAGACCATCCCTTCATGCCCTCCACATCTCCTTGAAGCAAACCCACATCTTCCTTACTCCTCACTCTTCTATACAGCTTAGTGTCATCCGCATACAGGTATATCTCACTTCCATTAGTTATAACTTCAGGTAAGTCGTTGATAAATATAACGAACAGTAGTGGTCCCAACACAGATCCCTGAGGTACCCCACTTGTAATTTCCCTCCACCCCGAGCCTATTCCATTCACCAGTTCCCTCTGTCTCCGATCTTTCAGGAAGGCTTCTATCCATTTCACACATTTCTCCCCTATATTATAGCTTCTAACTTTCTCTATTAACCTTTTATGTGGGACCTTATCGAAGGCCTTCATAAAATCGCAATATACCACGTCTATAACATCACCATCCTCCAGAATTTGCATCCAATCATCTACCACCTTAATTAGCTGTAGTACCGTCGACCTCCCCGGCAAGAATCCGAACTGTCTCCCACTGAAAAGTTGGTTTGATTTCATATGCTCCATTATTCCTTCTCTAATTACCGTTTCCATTAGTTTACACACAACACTTGTCAAACTGACTGGTCTATAATTCCCTGGGTCATTTCTCTTTCCCTTCTTAAAAATAGCTGTTATGTTCGCCTCTCTCCAGTCCATCGGGATTTGTCCTGTATTAAAAGATACCTCAAATAAAAATGTAATGGCTCTACTAACATCTCACCTCCTTCCTTTATGATTCTTGGATGTATCCCATCCGGTCCCGGGGACTTACTTCTGTTCATTTTTTCTATAGCCCTTCTTATTCTAGCATGGGAAAACTCTATTAGTTCTAGTGCCGGTGCCTGTTTGATGGGAATAGTAGGCACTGCATCATCCGACTCCACTGTTAGTACCTCCCCCAAGTATTTCCCCAGCACCTCTGCTTTCTCCTTATCAGTTTCTGCTCTATTCCTATCATCCAATTCTCCTATCAGTTCTGGGATACCTACTCTTCTTGTTAACTTTTCCTGAATGTACTTCCAGAATATTTTTGGATTATCCTTCATGTTTTTTGCAATCTCTCTCTCCCTCTCCTTCACCCCCCTCCTTGTCTCCCACCTTATTTTATTGTTTATTTGTCTACATTCCAAATCCACTTCTTTAGCTTCTATACTAGACCCCCTGTTCTTTTTTAACACTTTTAGTCTATCCCACAATCGTTTCTTTCTTCTTATCAATGTCCAAAGCTTTCTTTTCATTGGTAATTCTGGGTTTGTTCTTTTCCTCAATTTTGTTTTATCCTTATATTCCCTTACTGGTACACATTTGGATATAGCATTCTCCAGTTTGACTAATCTTCCTCCACATTCCTTCAGCATCTTCACCGTTCAAGTATTCCCCCCAGTCAATGTCCAAACACCTTCTCAGCAGCTCATAATCTGCTCTATCATACATGTATATTTTTTTATTGCTTCTATTATCCCTCTCTGTTTTAATATTGCAACTAAAACTTATACAGGCATGGTCACTACGACCTATAGGGCTATCCACATTGACATGTTCCACTATATCCTCCTCATTGCTAAAAATCAAATCAAGTACAGTCCCCTGCGTCCCATCTCTATATCTTGTCATCTCTGTAATACAGTATGTTGCATTGAAAAACAATCTCTCACTTTCTCTATAAACTTGTTTTCCAGGCTACACTGTCCCGCTGGAGTAGTACAATTTGCCCAGTTGATCCTTGGCAAATTGAAATCTCCAATCAAAATCTTATATTTGTTCTCTCTATTATCTATTTCCTCCATTGCTTTCAGTAGGTTATCATCCTCTTCCCTACTATTATTTGGGCTTCTATATATAGAGGCAATTAGAATTGACCCTCTTGCACATTTTACTTCAATACATAAATACTCACAATACAGTAAACCCTCGCCGTCTCGGACCTCTAGAGGTCGGAAACCCGTATTAGCCGGACTGGCTACGCCTCGGACATGTACTTCCGTATTTCGGACATTTCCGTCATCGTTCCGACAGTGTCCGACGTTATCGGATGACTCCCTCACGTCACCGGGTAATAAGGGTGAATATCCGACAAACAGAAGGGACGTCCGACGCCATCTACATCCGGGGCAAATTTTTGTTGCGTGAACTATTAGTTATATGGGATTAATTAGATTAGGTCCGAACCATCAGGCATATACCCCTATAATGTTCGTAAACACCAAATAAAAGTAATAATAAATTGTTATAATTAATAAATTATATACAGTAAACCCCCGCTAACTATAAGGGTCGTATTTGTCATTAATATGATAAATTTCACATGAAAAAAAAAAAACACACACACAAAAAAAAAGATATCCCCGCGCTGTAGGCCTAATCCCTCCCCTCCCTGTCCCAAGCCTCAACTCCGACCCCGTTACTGTGATGATGTTGATAAGCCTATCTTCTTTATTATTTATCTATGTGCTGGAAGGATATTATATTTTTCAAGTCCATCACATTAGAAATTATTCAAAGATTACAAAAAGTCCAAACAAGACATAGTTATGTTAATGTATAAGGGAGTTAGGTAGATGAATTAGAGAGATAGATAGATAGAAAGAGAGTGTATATCGAGGGAACAAAACAAAACAAAAATCTATCAAGCGTAAATCTTCCGTCTCTGCTCACACGGAGGGGAGGGTTGAAATATTGTGTTGACTATCTTATTTATCTATGTGCTGGAAGGATATTATATTTTTCAATTCCATCGCATTAGAAATTATTCAAAGATTACAAAAGTCCAAATAAGACATAGTTATGTTAATGTATAAGGGAGTTAGGTAGATATGCATTAGAGAGATAGATAGATAGAAAGAGAGTTGCAGAGGGGGAGTGAGCGATTTTATGTGGAAAAAAGCTAAAAATACCCTGGCAAAAAACTTCCGAACCATCGGTAAATCTCGGTAAAAAATGTGTAAAGTCGAGCCAAAGTGTTTGTTGTGCAGGCAAGGGGTAGTTGTTGTTGTTGTTGTTTTCCCCAAGCTGCCTGGCCGAACAGCCCCAAGGCCCCGAGCAAGGCCAAGGCCATAACCGAGCGCCCCCACAGAACCCTCCCTGCCGACCACAATAAAGCCTGGGTGACCGAAGCCGCTCCATGGCGGGGAGCTGAGGAGGGTGCGGAAACGCCCGGGAAACCAAAGCCCCACCCAGGGCCCTGTGCCCCTCAGCAATTATGAAGAGAAAGTTGAGGGGCAAAGGAAAGATGTGACGCTTTGGCTTCCAATCTTGGTAGATTAGGAGGTCAATCCACGCAAGAGACGCCGTCACTTGAGATCTAGAAAATATATAAGTAAAAGGAACAGTCAGAGTAAGCTATGGGTATGGCAGAGATCTCTCAGTTCTCACTCTGATACAGTAGACCAGCAACCTTCGTTAAAGTGAAAATTTGTTGCAAGAGTGTTCGTTGTGCAGGCGTTTACTGTACTGTGTTTTGTATTACAGATTATAGGGTTCGAATAGGGTTGTCTTCGTTTTCTAGGTTGACACGGACGTCTCTCTTGAGGTCAGATTTTTTCCGTAGTCTCCGATTTCATTGTTGTCTCGGACGGACATTGGTTAGGTCGGATTTTATCCTCTGTTAGGTCGGACACAAGCCGGACTCCGGACATCTCGGATTTTCGGTCATCTCGGACTGGGTCTCCCCCCAATTAGTCCAAGATAGCGAGGGTTTACTGTACTGCTGTCTCATATCCACCTTATTTACCTTGAGCTCTTTTCTTACATAAATAAACAGTCCTCTTCCAACCTCTGCTCTAATAACATTCCTCTCATACAACTCCAAACCCTCCAAACTATACTCCACCAGTTCCCTTTCAATTCTAGCATTTTTTGGTCTTACTTCCTGTAAGGCTATGACATCAGGTTTTTCCTCTTCATCCTGCAACCTACATATCAGTTCTCTTTTCTTGTCCTGGGTAAACACATCAACATTGCTAAACATAATCCTTAATCTTTCTACCATTCCTTCAGCAGCTACATCATCCTCCTGTCCGTGCCCTACTTCCCCCCTCACACTACCGGTATTGGGTCTGCAGCTTCTTCTTCTCCTGTCTCTCCCCGAGACGCTTCCACCTTGCTCTCCACCTCTGCCACAACTTCTATCACATTCTCTTCCCTCCCAGATCTCCTTCTCCCTTCTATTCGTATAAACTACTTCTTCAATTTCCCATCCCTCTCCAGAAAAACTTCTTCTTATCCTCCTCACCCAACTTTCCATTTTCCTCATCAGCCTTTTCCTGTACAATAGTTCCTTTATTTGTTTTCTTTGTTCTATGCTCAAATCCTTCTTTAATCTTATATGTTTCAGTTCTTAATTTGTGTTTAGTCTCCAACTAAAATTTGTCACTGTCTCTGCCACTGCCCTGGTTTTAAACTGTACCCTTATAGGTCTCATCTCCCCCCTTCTATTTGTTAGTAGTCTTGGAAAATCCAACGTCAAGGCTATTAACCTAATTGCAATGACGACTTGTCTATTTTGACTGCTATGTCGTCATTCCAACCGCGCTTAAAAAAGAAAACGTCTAGAGTCTACTCCTTATCTTGCTCTAGGAGACGTTGTACATTAACCAAAACTACCACCGAAGGTGAAAAAAGCATAGAAGAGAAGAAAAAGGGGTTTACCTTAGTTACCGCTTAATGCCCATCCCGTGTTCCGTCATGTGCAGATCCCTGTCGAACGTGCGCATGAGCGACCCTCTCTTGTTATCATTTTTTCACGCGCCTCCATTGATTGAGTCCGCTTTTGTTGTGCTCCTTTAATTCACCCTGTTTAGGTTCGTTTTCGGCTTATCTGGCCTTCTTTTTTGTTAGACAGATGTTACGTGATCTAGGGCACACGTAAATGGGCTCCTAAGGGCTCCTAAGACACAGTACGGTGTCGTCTTTTGCTGATGACACAAAATTAAGCAAGATAGTAAACACACAAGAGGACACGGGCCGACTGCAGGAAGACATGAATGTAGTGTTCCAGTGGACCAGGGAAAACAACATGCAATTCAATGAGGAAAAATTCCAATTAATACGGTACGGAGATAATAATGGTGTTAAAGAAATTACAAATTACTTAACAGAATCTAACCACATAATAGAACGGAAAGACAGTGTGAAAGACCTTGGGGTATTAATGTCTGAAAATATGGGTTTCAAAGTACATAACCAGGTCAAAGTGGCGGCTGCGAAACGTCTAACGGGTTGGATTCTGCGTACTTTTAAAACACGCGGTGAATTGCCTATGATAACGCTCTTCAAATCTCTAGTGCTACCGCAGCTTGAATACTGTAGCGTATTAACATCCCCATACAAAGCAGGTGAAATAAATGACGTAGAGAGTGTACAAAGAAATTTCACTTCGCATATAAGTTCGATAAAACATCTACACTATTGGGAGCGTTTAAGAGCACTGAATCTGTACTCACTGGAACGTAGAAGAGAACGTTACCTAATAATATACACGTGGAAAATCGCAGAGGGTTTAGTACCAAACCTACATACTCCGATAGTCATGAAATTCAGTGATAGGAGAGGCTGGGAATGCGAAATCCCCCGGATGAATAACAGGGGTGCTATGGGCTCTCTGCGAGAGGGCTGGTTGTCACACAGAGGCCCACGTCTCTTCAACAAACTCCCACGGCGAGTAAGAGACATGAGGGACATCTCGTTAGACAACTTCAAGAGAGCCCTAGATGTCGAACTGCAAAAAGTGCCAGACGAGCCCATCCTCGCAAGGGAGCGAGCTGTCGCTTCAAACAGTCTACTGCACCAAATCACCACCCATAACGAGGGGCGTCGCGCTCCTTGGTGCCGCTAGAGGAGCGGCGAACACATCCAAATGTATCCAAAGGTAAGGTAAGGTATAATGGAGACGCGTGTGGAAATAGCCTACCGAAGGTACGGGGGCGCCTGGCGTTCCTCGTATATGTTTTTCATTCTTTCTCTTTTCATATTCTTTTTTCCTGTTAGTCTGGGCATAGTTTAGCTTTTAGCTTATTTTAGCCTAGCTAGTTTTCTCATTCAGGAATTGCTATGCACCTATGAGTTTTCATTTTTTCATAGCCTAAGGTGTAACGTTGGTAAACAATCTGAGATTTCGATGGTGGCGGTGCTGTTTGTAGAGTTTGTGTCAGCCGCATTATTAGCGTTATTCCCGAGTCCCCCCTTTCGAACCTTCACTGTGTCTCAAGGGCCTGGGCGACAGGTGGTTCGTGATATTCCAGGGGTACCCCAGGGGGGCCCCTCCTTCACACCACAGGGTTTTTTCGCACCTGACACATTCTCTGCTCACGGCTAGGCCACCCTTTTTCTCACCAGTTTCTTTTACTGGTTTTTGTTTTCCCTTCCTGTTTCACCTCCATCCTTTCATAGTCTTTTTGCCCAATCCAGGGGTACCCCAGGGGGTCCCCTGTTTGTGCGAAACCACCCTCCCTGCCACTTCTCCTCATGGGCTTTGCTCTATCTCTGTGGGTTGGGTGGTTCCTGGGGGATGTGCCTCCTCTCCCCTGGTGTGTCTTCCTTGCCTCTCCCTTTACCGGTTGAGTTAGGTTCATATATCAAGGAAGACACTGCTCAGCTTGATGGCCATCATCGCTTGGAGTTCATAAGGAGATGACGCTTTTTTGTGGCCTTTTTTGGTATTCCCTAGACGCTCCTTTCGCTTTTTCGGCGCCGGACCATCTCGGCCGGTCCCGCAAATTTGCGGGAGCTCGATTCGGTCCTCTGGGACGTTTCGGCTCCCCGCAAATTTGCGGAGATCGCTGGGGGGTCCCTCAAAGATGCGGGAGGGTTGTGTCGGTACGGTTATGCCTCCATTGGCCCGCAAATTTGCGGTAATAGTTGGCTTTCACTGTTGACCTTTTTTATGTCATCTTGTTGCCTGAAACTGTCTTGGTGTGTGCACTTTACTGGTGTTATAGGCCCTGCATGTAAGATGTTGAGTGGTGGGTAACACTTTCTCCATCTTTGCAGGTTCTGCTAGTGCTCTTCCACCTCGCCCGCCCTACTCACCTACCTCTGTGCTCCCGGTTTAGGGTGAGTACGGATACCTGTTTGCATGTGTGTTCCTGTTTCCCCATGCTCCTTCCCTGGTTCTTATTGGACATTCTCTCCACTTACTCCTTCGACGTGCTGATTATGGTGTGTGTTCTTCCAGTGCAGGTAGGCTGCCTTGCTTTCGCCATGGTTGTAGCTCCCCGTGCTTGGAGAGCCACAAGTCCTGCTTGCGCTACTCGCACTGTGTGTTCTCTACGGCCTACCTCCCTGCTCTGTGTGGCCCGTGTCTGGCCCTGGTGGATGTGGTGCACCATAGCCCTGGTTCCTCAGCGGCGGCAGTGGCCTCTGCTTCCCTTCCGTCGGTGTGGGCGATAGTCTCCCGCCACATTAGGACTGTGGGCCACCGTTCCCCGGCCTTTGTTGCCGACCGGATCCGCGTCGCCCTGGGTATCCCTGACCCGACTGAAGGCCGTTCACCTGGCCCTCTCCCTGCTTGGGCCCTCTCCCCTGGGTCCCGCAGCCGGTCGTCACATCATCTGGGGGATCCCCAGCTCCGTCCACGCTCTCGCTCGCCTCGTCGCCCGTCCTCTACTGCCCCTCGTCGTCCTCCTGATCGCCTTGACGACGCCCATCGCCCTCGTCATGGTTCTCGCCCTGAGGCCGGGGTTAGCGGCTCTGCCCCTGTGCGCCCTCCCCTGGCCTCTACGGATAGGGGATCTACTCCCTTCCGCCCGCTTCCCCAGCCCAGACGACTTTCTCTTACGTTGTCCTCTCCGCGCGCGGTTGTTCATGCTGTAGCTGGCCCTCTGCTCCCTCCTCCTACACTGTCCAGGGGGGTCCGCCAGGATGTAGTTGCTTCTCCTACTTCACCTGCTTCAGTGCCTATTCTTCCTTTCACGGTCTCGTCCCACGGTGGAGGTCCCTCCCTCCTCCGCCTCGGTATCGGGCCGCCCTGTTATCTCAGCCCCGGGGATCCTTGCTCTGTTTCCCCCCGCGGCTTCTTCTGACCTCCTTTCACCCGGCCAGCCTTCCCACTCCTGTCGTCCTGCTCCTCCTCCTTCTTCTCTCCCTGACCTTCACTTACCGTCTCGCCAGGGGGGTACCCCTCCTCTTGGCTCGGTGGGGTTTAGCAAGGTTTCGGGGTCCCCTTTCTCAGGGGCTGCCGTGTCGCTGGAAGAGGGGGATGGTTCTGTTTCCCCCTCGGGCGTTCGTGATCGGGGACGAGTCCCTCAGCGGCGACACAACCGTCGTCGCTCGCCTTCCTTGGGCCGCGACGCTGCTGGTTCGTGTTGTGGGTCTCGCTCCCGCTCACGCTCGCCCCTGCGGGCCGACCACTCTTGGGGGGGGTCGCCTCTCTCGGATCGATTGTCGGCTATGCAGGGATGGGTTGTGTCACGCATCGACGGGCGCTTGGCGTCGATGCAAGACTCCCTCTTATCGCGCTTCTTGGCGGTGACACACCCTCAGCGCCTCACTCTACCTACCCCTGCTACGGTCCCCCTCCCTTCTGCAGGCCTACGCTCTGGTCAGACTTCAGCCGCCGGGACATCCTTCAGGATGTTCCGTCCCTGGCTGTGTTGACGGGACTGTCCTATGGGGCGGGTTTGTGCGACGACGGTACGCCTGGCTTAGCCATCTTGCTCGATCACCTTCTCCCATTGGGGGCCTGGTTTGCTGAGGCCTTCGACTTCGCCGACCGTTCCGTCGCCGGCTCTCCTTCAGTCCCTCCCCCGGAGTCATCACTGCTTTTGCCTCCTCTTGTGTCTGTCGGTCGGTTGGGCGGCGCGTTCTGGTCCTGGTTAAGCGCGCCCGTTCTTGAACTTTGTTCAATTGCTACCCCGTTCTTCTCTCACCCAGCTCAGTCCTCTGTCGACAAGGTTTTTCCCTTGCGACGGTGGGTGCCGAACTTATTCTCTTGTCTTTTAGGTTCCCTCCAGACTTCTGTTCACCACCTGCGGCTTTTCGCGGCGTCTGCACCAGGCGATCTTCGCGAGGGTTTGGTCCGCGTTCGGCGGATCCACCTGCGGCTCGCGGTGTCTTTGGTTCCCGAGCTGAAGGTGGTTTTGTGCGTGGCAACTCGGCAACGCCGGACGGTACGGTCCTCGTTCTGCCGGATAGCCCCCTTGGATATTCGTCAGGGTTTGTTGTATTCTGCGCTCTCTATGTCGGGGCTTTTTTGCGCAGGATGCTTGGGGACGCTACGCTTCTCTATCGGCGGAGCCTGCTTACGACACGCACCGACGCCCTGTGTCGCGAGCGGGGTCTTCTCAGTCCCGTCCTTCTGCCGGTCCTCTTCGGGGTGCTGCTGCTCGTGCTGCCGCCATGCACGGGCGCAGGACAGGGACGTTACAGGCCAGTGCGTCAGTTCCGCCTCGCACTTCTGTTCTTGCCCCCTTTTCATCCCCGCCGTGTCGGGGCTGGCCAGCCTTCCACTTCCGGCCGCCCTTCGCCGGGGTCAGCCCCGCGACGGCCAGGGGTTGGGGTGGCCCGCCCTTTTCGACGAAGTTGGGGGGGGGGTAGAGGAGGTCAACGTGGCGCTCATGACCGCAAGGACCGTACCGGGGGTACCTCCACGTCAAAACACTGTGTAGGTTCTCCGGGTCGGTCTCCTTGTTCTCCTTCTCGCCTAGCCGCCCGGGTCGCTCCCCTCCTCTCGGGAGCTCCCACAGGTTGTATTCGCCCTTGCGCCCCTCGCTGGCCGCGAGGGACGTTGGGGGCGGCAGATTACGCGGAGAGGTCTAACCTGGAGGTGGACGTCCGGACCCCCACTCCGCTCTTGTCACCGACGCCGGCCCATCTCTTCAGAGGTGGCCCACGTGTTCACATCCATGCACGAGCAGGGAATCGTCGAGGGGGTTGTCCGCCGGTCACCCGGTTTTCCTCTCCCGTGTATTTCTGGTACCGAAGTAGAACTGCGACGCGATGCGACCGGTGGTGGCTCTGTCGGCCCTCAACGGGCGCATCGTGCACACACGGTTTCGGATATTGCCGGTACCCCAGGTACGCCTGGCCCTGCGCCCTCTGTCGTGGGTAGTGTCGCTGGCCCTCCAGGATGCGTCTTGGCTCGTTCCTCTCCATCCTCGATTCCAGCGATTCTTGGCCGTTCGGGCTTCCGATCGTGTGTTCCTGTTCGACAGACTTCCCTTCGGTCTCCACATCGCGCCGTGGATCTTCTCCACACTGGTTGGGCGGGCTCTGGGTCCTCTCCTCAGGAGCGGGCTCCAGATCCTGTTTTCCTTGGCCGATTGGTTGATAGTTTCCGAAGCCCTAGGACTGTGCGTCCGCGACACCCTGACAGTCGTTCGCCACGTCGCACAGTTAGGGTTCCCCATCGATGTTCCCAAGTCACGCTTGACCCCGTCGCGTGTCGTGCCATGGGTCGGTCTCGCATGGGATTTGTCCAGCGCTACGGTGACCCAGGGTCTGCCGGACGCGGTGCACCTTCGGCGGAAGGTCTTCGCCGTATTGCACTCGGTCTCCCTCCCGGGGTGGCTCTGGGACTCGTTAGTGGGTTCGCTGAATAGGGCCGCTCTGCCCATTCCCTTAGGGAGCCTCAGGCTACGCCGCCTACTCCTCATGGTCACCGAGGTGTTTCCGTTGCCCCTATGGATTGGCTCCTGCCACTCCCGCGTACCCTTCGCAGACACTTCGGACGCTGGGTTGCTCGGGGCACGCTCTCTGCGGCTGTGCCCTGGACCGCCCCCCCGCTGACGATCGGGGTAGACACAGATGCGTCGAGCGAGGTAGGGTGAGGGGGGGTGGGGTACCTCAGGGATCTGTGTTGGGACCACTGCTGTTCGTTATATTTATTAACGACTTACCTGAAGTTATAACTAATGGAAGTGAGGTATACCTGTATGCGGATGACACTAAGCTGTACAGAAGAGTGAGGAGTAAGGAAGATATGGGTTTGCTTCAAGGAGATGTGGAGGGCATGAAGGGATGGTCTGAGCATTGGTTAATGCCTTTTCATCCAAACAAATGCAAGTACATGCGGATTGGGATAAGCATTATAGACAAGGTAGGATACAGTATGTATGAAGCGATGGAGGAAGTGAATGCAGAAAAAGATATAGGAGTAGTGATAGACAATAAGTTAAATTTCTCAGAACATTTAGCGGAAAAGATAAACAAAGCCAATAGAATTGTAGGGCTGATAAGGAGGACATTTGTGTCACTTGACGAAGAAATCTTCAGGAATCTCTATACAGCGCTGGTTAGGCCGCACCTGGAATATGCGAACCAGGTGTGGGCTCCATATATGGTAAAGGATATAGAACCAGTGGAGAAAGTGCAGAGGAGAGCTAGCAAGCTGGTACCAACATTGAAGAACGCGGGCTATGAGCAGAGGTTGAGGACACTGGGGCTTCCGACACTGGCATATAGGAGAAGAGGGGATATGATAGAGACTTTTAAGATAGTGTCAGGAAAGTACGATGAGGATGTGTGTGAAGGTATCTTCTTGATGCGGGAGGGAACAAGAACGAGAGGACCTCTAAGAAAATTTACAAAGAAAGAAATAGGCTTGAGAAGGCAAAGAACTAATTTTGTGATAGAGTGGTAAATGAGTGGAACGCACTGCCCCAGTATGTAGTCGATTCCGAATCAATAAGGGCGTTTGAAAGTAATCTTGATAAAGCATGGGGAAGACAAGATTTGAAGTTTGATTATAAAACAAAAATACAGAATAGTAAAAATTTTGCGTCTGCTACCGCCGCCGCCAACACTGTGAACGACCGCAGCAGTGCAAGTACTGGTACTGAGCTGGATACACAGGCATAGTTTGCCTTTTTCCAGAGGATCTACTGTAAGAAACTGTAAGTTACCAATCAAACCTGGGACATCAACTTCACGGCAGATGGGTGGGACTCACGCCCCTCCACATCCATGCCCTCGAACTGTTGGTTCCTTTGTTCTTCCTGAGGGACCACGCGCTAGCCCTTCGGGGAAAGTCGGTGGCCTTCGGGATGGACACTCAGACAGCTGTCCACTGTATCCAAAAGCGGGGGTCCTCCAGGTCATTGACTCTATTGGGGATCTCGGTGAAGTTGTTCTTCCTCGCGAACCGACACACCTTCTCCCTGCATGCCTCCTCCCTGCCCGGGCCTGCCACCCTGTGGGCGGACGCCCTGTCGCGAGGACAGGGCGTTCTTGTGGAATGGGCAATGCAACAGACTGTGTTCGACGACCTCGCGGCTTCCTGGGGTGTTCCGGAGGTCGACTTGTTCGCATCGAAGGTGCCGCACCAGTTGCCTCAGTACCTCTCCCTCCGGCCTCGCACTCCGGAGGGGGGTCCGGACGCTTTCATGGTAGACTGGAACAGGTGGCAGTCGATATGCATATTTCCGCCACCAGACGCACTGTTGATGTGCAAAGTCCTCGCGAGGCTGCGGCTGTACCGCGGCAGAGTCTGGCTACTCGCGCCTCTGTGGCCGGCACGGGCTTGGTACGCCCGGTTGACGCGGTGGTGCCCGAGTCCGGTTCCTCTACCTGTCTCCGACTTCCACTTGAGCTAGGTTGGGGACCTGCGGACCTCGTTGGCCTTCGCATCGTGAATGTTCATGAGGCACGGTGGCTCCCAGTCCACGGCCGGGACCTGACTGACTTCCTGAAGCGTTCCTGGCCGACTTCTCCTTGGGGGACTTACGGGTCCCGCTGGAGGTCTTTTACTAGGTGGATCCAGGACACTCGCCAGACAGTTGGCTCTCCTTCCCTCGTCCTACACTCCTTGTTTCACCTCTTCCGTACACGTCACTTTCACGTCGACGCTATACGTAACCACTTGTCTGCCGTCCGGGGGGTCTTTGAGTCCGTCGTTGGGCTGGTCGTTCCGCCGCAGGAGCTGGATTCCTTCATGACGGCTGCCTTCCGGGACCGACCGCCTCCGCGCCAGGTCCCTCCACAGTGGGATCTGGGGCGGGCTCTGGACCTTCTGGCTTCATCCACGTGTACACGGGCCGCTACACCGGTTCCGTTGCTCGGGCGTACACTCTTCCTTGTCGCTCTGGCCACTGGGGATCGGGTGTCTGCACTAGCGGCATTGTCACGGCCCCAGGACTGCGTGCGATTCTCCCCGTCCTTGCATGGCGTCACGTTCGCCTCCTCCCCTCATTTTGTTGCCGCGAATGAGAGGGAGACCCACGTTTTCCAGCCTTTCACCGTCCAGGCTTTACAGCGTGGGCATACTCGCCATGTGTTGTGCCCGGTGTCAGCCTTGCACTCCTCTGTTGCGTCTGTGGCGCCGCCTTCGGGTACTGCTGTGTGGGTGTCTCCTCGGACAGGTGGGAGGCTCTCGCAGGTGCAGATGGGACGCCACATTTGTCGGACCATTCGTGCCAGTAACCCTGTTTGTAGGGGTTCTGCGCACGATGTGCGATCCTTTGCTGCCTCCTTCCGGTTCCTGCAAAGTCGATCCTTACCTGACATCGCCTCAGCGGTTTTGTGGTCTTCTATCAATTCCTTCCTACCTCTCCATGTCCAGTGTTCGACCCCCTCGGCCGGTGATAGCTCTCGGGGGTCGTATTTCCTAGTGCTCTGGCGAAGATACCTGGTTTTCCCCCCTTTTCCCTCGTTCTTTTACTTTGTTTTATTTGACAAAGGGGGGGGGGGCGTACGGGTTTGCAACACTTGATTGCAAGTTTGGGATTATGTATTGTTACAGTACATAAGTGTTTTTGCCACATTGAAAATTGTGTTTTGTTATTGTGTTCAATGTTTTTGTTGGTTTTGGAAGAAAAGGGATTTTGGGTACAGTACCTTTTTGGTTTAAGACAAGTCTATGTTTTTGCATTACTATGAATGACGGGCACGTGTTAAAACTGTTCTTTTTAGCTACTCCTCAGTTTTTCACTCTTTTATTAAACTCTCTTGTTTAAATTGTGTCTTTGTCATTCATAATTTTGTTTTATGCATTGTTTTTTTTGGTATGTTGGGCTTGGATGTCCTCCTCCTATTTGTTATGCAGCCTTGACGTTGGATTTGCCAAGACTACTAACAAAATGGGAGGTTTGACGTACCTCCCAACCTACCAAATAGGAAAACCTACTATTTGGTAGTAGTCTTGGAAAATCCAACGTACATAATACCCTCCCTCCCGCCGGACCCCTGCCCATCCGCGTTCTTCTGCTGACGTGAGATGTGATAACAAGAGAGGGTCGCTCATGCGCACGTTCGACAGGGATCTGCACATGACGGAACACGGGATTGGCCTTAAGCGGTAACTAAGGTAAATCCCTTTTTCTTCTCTTCTATGCTTTTTTCACCTTCGGTGGTAGTTTTGGTTAATGTACAACGTCTCCTAATAATAATAATAATAAGCATGTTACTTATTTCTCATAAGCGCCAATTTTTCCGAAGAATTCACTAGCGCTCGAAAAGAGAAAGAAAAAAGAACAAAAATCAATGCATCAAAAGAAGGCTTATATACAACACACACTTAACAATCACTAGCAGTGGCAAAATAGCCTAAACTCTATAGCCATCTGTCATGACACCTCTCTCAAGATCATAGCTTCTCTCAAAGAGAAAAGTCTTAAGTTGTCTCTTGAAGCATTCAACAGAACTCAGTTGTCTCATGGACAGCGGCAATCTGTTATACAACCTCGGAGCCATGTAGGAGAAAGACCTCTCAAAGAAAGAAGACTGCTGGAAAGCCCATGGTTCATCAAGACGAAAAGGGTCATTGTCATGACGCACAACTACACCATGGTGTGCCGGTGGGTGCCTGAGCAGCTCCGCAAGGTACCTAGGCTCACCAAATTTGAGAACCTTAAAAGTCACCAAACACAACTTAAATTCTATTCTTGCTCTTACTGGCAGCCAGTGCAGTTCTATGTGAAGAGATGTAGTAGGAGTTCTAGGTGGAACACCAAAAATTAGTCTTGCGGCCCTGTTAAGAACAGACTGAACTTTCTTCAAAATATAATTTGGAAAACCCACCAACAGGGCATTGCAATAATCAACACGAGAGAAGACCAATGAGTGAACCAACGTCAGGAGGCAACGTCTGGTTATAAACGGCTTCACCAAATAGAGATTTCTGATGTGCAAGTAACAACTTTTAACTATCTGGTTTACATGCTCTTTGAAATCTAATCGGGAGTTCACATATACACCCAGATTTCGAACAGGCCGGTCGCAGCTGAGATCCACCCACATTGATGGAGAGGGCACCTACTATATCATCAGCTCTTCTATTTCCTCGGATGATGAGAATATCAGTTTTACCATCATTTAGTTTAAGTTTTCTCGCTCTCATCCACTTCTTGATATCAGACATCAACAATTCCATCTTACTCCGTATATCAACTATATTTGTGATTCTCACATAAATCTGGGTGTCATCTGCATAAAAGTGAAAGGTGACATTATGTGCACGAAGCAGAAGAGACAAACTGCTAATATAAATTATAAATAGGATAGGACCTAAAACTGATCCCTGCGGAACACCATACTGCAGGGGTGTCGAGTCCGAGACCACTTGATTTACCATCACACTCTGGGATCTACCTGACAAGTACGACCCAAGAAGCAAGAGAGCGGAGTCACGCACACCACAATCATAAAGATCACTCAATAACAACTTGTGATCCACTGTGTCAAAAGCCGCAGAGAGATCAAGCAAGACCAATAGTGAGGCCACACCATTGCAAATGTTCTCAACTAGATCATTATGTACTCTAATCAATGCTGTTTCAGTTGAATGATGCTGTCGGTAAGCAGACTGAAAAATTGGGATAGTTTCATTCTGCTGAAGTAGTGGTTGTAATTGGTCAAGTATTGCACGCTCTAATATCTTTGATATGAAGGACAGGTTAGAGACAGGACGATAGTTCAACATGTTCTCAACATCAAGTCCAGGTTTCTTTAGAGTAGGTCGGAGCAGTGCATGCTTTTCAGAATGTGGGAAGCTACCTTCAGAGAAGCACTTATTAATTATTTTGGAAATAAACTCAACTGTGTGATCATAGACTCTTGGTAGCTCCTAGAGCAAGATAAGGAGTAGACTCTAGACGTTTTCTTTTTTAACCGCGGTTGGAATGACGACATAGCAGTCAAAATAGACAAGTCGTCATTGCAATTAGGTTAATAGCCTTGACGTTGGATTTTCCAAGACTACTACCAAATAGTAGGTTTTCCTATTTGGTAGGTTGGGAGGTACGTCAAACCTCCCAATATCTACCTATCCTACTGACTTCCTCCACCTGCCCATCCCATCCACATCCATCTACAGTAAACTTCCGTTAATCCGAAGGGCAGCGGACTGGCCCTCGTTCGGATTAGTGGATTTTTCGGATTTTTCGGATTATCAACTGTGTATAATTAACCTGAGGCATTACAACCACATGGACACACCATGAAAACACTTCAAAGTTACCATTGTCATTGTAGCCTAAGTTTACTTGAAACCTTATATTACCCATTCACATTCAGATTAACCCCTTCAGACATATATGACGCAGAGGTTGCCAGATTAGCAATAAGAAATAGAGTTCTCTCACTCTTATAATTACCTCTCCAAAATTAGTTTTCTGCCCACATCTAACTCAAAGACAACTGCAGAGGTTGAAGTAACTAAAATAAAGGTTTGTAAAAAACCCTGATGGTAATAAAGGCTTTAAAGTATCCCTAATAGGCTCAAAATTGCGTCATATGTCGGAGAGGGTTAATGGTCAAAGGAATCTGCTGATATAAACGTAAACACCATATGTCCGCATCCGCGCATCGTCTACTAGCGAGTTTGTCTTGCTCTTGAAGATCAGATCAGATGTGGTTCGGGAAGTAATGCCTTAATATAACAACGGCACTTCCCCGAGAGGTTCTTGTAATTTTCCTTTTGTGACGTGCTCTGTTATATTATATTGTATTGAAAGCACCCTTGTCTTGTTGTCTTGAAAGCACCCTTGGGACGCTCCGATCACTGAACTATAAATAGTAGCGTATCGGAACGTCCAAAGGTGCGTTTTCAAGCTCAAGACTGAATGCGCTTGCAGAAAATGCGGTGCAAGCCAGTAGCGCATCGGAGCGTCCCAAGGATGCGTTCAAGAGCAAAACAAACTCTCTAGCAGACGATGTGGTGTTTACGTTTATATCAGTAGCTTCCTTTGACCATTAATCTGAATGTTTTGAAGTAGGTAATAGGCTACAATGACAATGGTAAACTTTTAAAGTGAATTCATGAACATATGATATGTGTGTGCTCCATTATGTGTCATTTGAGTGGACTAATGCCTCAAAAAAGGGACTTTGGGACTTCTTGAAATTCGGACCATCGGGTGAATTCGGATTTGGCCTCAAATTGAAAAATTTGTACTATTGGGAGATTCGAATCATCGGTCGTCTGATTAAAGGACTTTTACTGTACATCAACAGCTTTCATGACCTCCTTCACTTTCTCCATATCTCTCACTTTTCTCACTCCATTATCATTCATATGAGCCTCTATATCTCCATGCATGATTACACCTCTATACCTGCCCTGCCCATCATTCCTTGGACACTCAATCACCCTGATGTCTGTTTTCAACTGGCGGGTTTTCACGACACACTTGCCCGATCCGAGCGCCGGTCCTTATCTTCGACAGTCACCTTCCGGCAGTGTCCGTTTATATGGATGGTTCCAAAGTAGCGGATGCTGTGGGATACACTGAAGTCTCCGATCATGGTGATTTCCAGGGCACCTTACATCCGTCTTCCATGGTTTTCACTGCCGAACTATGGGCCATACATGGTGCTCTAGACCTCATTCTCTGATGTCTCTACCCATGTTGTCATCTAGAGCGACTCGAGAAGCGCACTGCATGTGCTTGAAAACTACTCCCCAAGGGATCCGTTGGTATTAACAGTTCTTCATAGGATTTACGAATTGTGGTGCAACATTACACTGTAACTCTATGCTGGATCCCCGTGCATGTTGGCATTTAAGGTAATGAGCATGCTGATTCCCTTGTTAAACAAGCCGGCCAAGGATCTCCTGGTGCTGCTCTGCTGCGGCCGTCAGACGTGCTTCCGGTTATACGGCATCATGTACATGATGCATGGAGTGGAGAGCTCAACCGATAACTGGGCACCTCCGCTCTATCAAGGATGACATACACAATGTTGCATCTCTCTCGCTATTCTATCGCTACTATAATAATCAGTGTTCCTCAGAGCTATCCCAGTGCATACCACCTCCTTTACGTAGGGCACGTGGTACCCGTCTTGCAACTCAATCCCACCCCTACTCTGTGCAACTCTCCAACCCAAGAGTGAAACGTTACTCTCAAACTTTCTTCTACTCAACATCTGAGCTCTGGAACTCTCTCCCAGAATCGGTCTTTCCCTCTTCCTATGACTTAAATTGCTTCAAACTCCGTGTGTCCAGGCATTTTGGCTCAAACGTCCCTTGATTTTGGCCCTGTCACTCTTTCAACTATGGGGGAGGCACTCGCTATAGGCAGTTATGCCTTTTGCCTCCCTCAATCACATAGAAAAAAAAAAAAAAAAAAAAAAAAAAAAACACATGTAGCCCTCCTCCATTGACTCTAATCGCGCAGATCAAACTCTTTTAACTCATTTGCGCATTGGGCACACACGCCTCACCCACGACCACTTAATGTCCACCCCCTGAGGGCAGCCGCCGGAATACCAACATTGTCGTACCCCTTTGACCGTACATAATTTCCTTTGCGTCTGTCCTGCGTATGATTTAGAGAGATGGCGGCTCCTGCAGAGCACCTTATTTAGTGATATCCTTTCTGACTCTGATCCCTTTAATTTTGCCTCACTTCATCAGTTCCTCAAGTCTATAAATGTATATGATGACATATGACGACATATGACCACCTTCTTGACTTTTGACTCTTTTCTTCTGCTCTATAAGACTTGACCTTTTTCTGTACTTATGCTTATTCACTCTGTACCTCCACACCGACCACTAGCCTTATGAGGGCCCAGGCCCAGTGGGCTAGTATAAAATAAACACATCGTCAACAACAACAACCAGACTAACACACAGTTACCTGATGTCCACACCCCATGATCCACGACCAGAATGCCAATCCTGTCACACTACTCTCACCGTTCGTCATATACTTATTGAGTGCCCGCTCTATTTCTGCTCCCGTACACTATACTTCGACAGAAAACCTTACTCTGAATTGTTAACAGATTCTCCTACCTTCTCTATTTACCCCATCATCCGCTTCCTTTCATCCTGCTCTCTCATCAATGAAATCTGATTCTCCCCAACTCACACTAATATACAGTACTGTATATCTTTTTCCACTAAATCCCTAGCTTAGGCGGAGGCCAGCCCTATGAGAGTCTCGTAATGTGACTCAGTGGTCTGGTTAAACTACCGGTATTTCCTATGATAAAACTATAGGTTTGACTCCTGTAAGGAGATAAAGAAAACCTAATATTTAGTAGTGGCCCCGTAATCATTGACGAACATGCCTATTACATAAGGCATCCTCTTCAAACACTAATCCGCCGTAGTTTGAATCTACCGCGCAGAGCATTTAAAATCTGAGGAGCCTTCATCATGAGCGCACGCGACCTCACTCATGGCTTCAGTCATTATGAATTGGGTTCTCACTACGAAAAAACTTCGTAAAAAATAAAAAACAAAAAGAAAATAAGAATAACTATCCAATAAGCTTTCCATCATATCGTGGATGTACTTGTGTGGATCTTTGACCAGACGCTGATTCAGGCGTCATTCTTCCTTCACTGACATATCAAGTAAACCAAAATCCTTAATACATCAACGAATGGGAAGGGGATGGTCGGGAGGGCCCCAGTCGTCAATGATTACGGGGCCACTACTAAATATTAGGTTTTCTTTATCTCCTTACAGGAGTCAAACCTATAATTTATTAGTGGCCCCTCCATCATTGACGAACATGCCTGATTTCTAAGACTGGAGGGGGACATTCGTAATCATATCATAACTCTACAAAAGCAGATAATCAAACAACCACATAGTATTCTTACTTTTGTAAAAAAGAGATATTCGGGTGCATAAACTTTATACAGCCTAAATCTTCAAAAAGGGGTACAAGCAGGAGCGTGCTTCAAAGAAGCCTGCTTGAAAAAGGGTTAACTCTGAGACTCTGTGCACAGATCTGCTAGTTATGAAGGCACCCCACTTAAAGTAAGTGGTGAAAACTAAAAACTTATAAGTTTACATGTGCACATATAAACCCCATTAACTAGTGGATATATTCCTAAAAATATAACCAAACCTAAATGAATTCTTGTACATTCGTAGAAGTACTGAACTCGTGTACTTATGCAGAAGTAATTACTTCAAAAGTAAAAGTCGTAGTTGCAACTACCGAGATTTCTCAAAAGTCTATTGCTTAACAGCCAAAGCTACTTACAACAAGAATTGTTGTAACACTACTATTGGCCTTTAGCACAATTTCCTGCAATGAATACTACAGAGAAATTTTATAATACAATGCCTACAACCAGTATCACAGCTCGTATGTTCCGAACACATACTCCGGAGGGGTCTAGGGTGTCCTATCATTCGGTCTACCTCTCCCTCTCTGTCCCTCCACCTCGCTCTCATATGGCCGAACCATATCAAGTTGTTCCTTTTCACACTTTCCAGCACATCTACCTCCACACCACACCTCCTTCTTACTTCCTCATTAGTCTGTCTATCCCTCCATGTAACTCCGCACGCACTCCTTAAGTAATTCATTTCCGCTGCTCTCACTCTTGGTCTGAGTCTCTCAACCAACGTCCATGCTTCGCTTCCGTAAGTCAGTGTCGGGATTACCACACTGTCATGCAAGGACTTCTTCACTTCCATACTGACCACCCTATTTCTTGTTACTGCTTTTAGCGTTCCTACAACCCTCTTCCCCTGTTGTACCCTCTCCCGCACTTCTTCATCCATAGTCCCATCTTTACTCAACACACTGCCCAGATACTTAAAAGAGTTGACGATCTCCATAGCCTGACCGTTCAGCTTCACCTCACACTCTGTGATTTCACCCCTTTCGAAGACCATAACCTTGCTCTTCCCCGCATTTACCTTCAAATTCCGTTTTTTCGCACACTGTTCCAAACTCATTTACCAGACCCTGCAACTCCCATTCATTATCACTCATCAGAACTGTATCATCCACAAACAGCAGTATAGGTAGCTTCCACTCAATTCCCTCCCTTTTCAGCGATACACCAACATCCACTGCTCTTAATAGTATTTCTTTCATGACTCCATCCATATATACAGTAAACAACCACGGGGACATCACACACCCCCGTTTCAAACCAACATTCAGGTCAAAGAACTCGCTCTGCTCACTCTCCACACGTACTGCCGCCTTTGCACCCTCATACATGCTCTTCACTGCTTTCAGCAACTTGCCCTCTACTCCGTATATTCTAAGTACTTTCCACAAACCTTCTCTATCCACTCTGTCATAGGCCTTCTCCAAGTCCATAAAGGCAACATACACCTTTTAGTACTGTATCAAGAAATAAAAGTAAAATTAATGACACTGAATCTGCTCAACTCCACAGATCCATCTATGTAGGTCGAGCAGAGACTGTGCTTCATGATGAGTATGGTGGTGTGTGGTATTGGTCAGCACGTCGGAGCATGATCTTTGCTAAACACTTACGAGAGGAGGCAGACAACTTCAGGCGCAAGGTCCTGAACTCAGACAATGCCAGAGATGGAACAAAAATGATGGAGGACTGGAGAGATATGAAGGTGAGATGTTGCTTTATTTATTCTTTCAATTCTAGGATGGCTTTTCTATCTTATTTTAGATACCATAAGATGTGTTGGAGGTAAGTTTAATAAGCAGGACTACAAAACTGCAACTACAGCTGTGACATCATATTTTTGAATAACTAAAAATTTGAGACTTTGGTATATGTTTCTACCATGGCTTTTCTCTTATGTTGTTGATTAAGGAAACTAAATGTGGTATGTTATTTGTGACGGTGGATGGGACTTGTTACCCATCTAGGAGAGACAACCTTATAAACATTCGGGTGGATGGGACTCGTCAGCCTTGGTCGGCAACCTGTCTAGGGGAGTAAACCTTATACAAATCGGTACTGCTTACATAAGGGTGAAATAGGTTAGTGGATGGATTAGCCGCACACCACTGTAGAAAAATAGTGCTAATAAGATACATAAAAGACTTCAGAGTCGGACGGACCCTAAATTGAGTGGTCAATCCTGTAAGTCGTAAACCAAACTGGCACGGGTCGTCCCTCTTTTTTTTTCTTTTCTTCTATGTGAATGAAGGAGACAAAAGGCATAACTGCCTGCAGCGAGTGCCTCCCCCAGTTTTGAAAGAGTGACGGGGCCAAAATCAAGGGACGTTCGAGCTAAAATGCCTGGACACACAGTTTGAAGCAATTTAAGTCATAGGAAGAGGGGAAGACTGATTCTGGGAGAGAGTTCCAGAGCTCAGCAGTTGAATAGAAGAAAGTCTGAGAATAGCATTTCACTCTTGGTTTGGAGAGTTGCACAGAGTAGGGGTGGGATTGTGTTGCAAGGCGGGTACTATGTACCCTATGTAGGGGAGGTGGTATACAGTGGGAAAGCTCCGAGGAACACTGATTATTGTAGTAGCGATAGAATAGCAAGAGAGATGCAACATTGCGGCGAAGAGAGAGAGATTGCAGAGAGTTGGTGAGTGGATGGGAGTTAATGATACAATAGGCTTTCCTTTCTACTTTGTCTAGGAGTGCGGTGTGAGAGGAGCCTCCCCACACACGTGAACAATACTCAATACAAGGACGCACTGTGCCCCTGTACAGAGCAAGAAGCTGCGCAGGGGTAAAGAACCCCTTCAGGCGGTTGAGCACACCCAGCTTCTGGGAGGCTGCCTTAGCAAGACTGGTAATATGGTCCTTCCAAGTGAGAGCAGAAGAAAAAGAGACACCGAGAATATCGAGAGAAGATGAAGGATTGATTTTTGTATTGTTGAAGAATAAGGGATACTCCTCTGGAGGTTCCTGATGGGTAGTAAAATAGATAAATTTGGTCTTGGAAGCATTAAATGCAACAAGGTTTTCTCTACCCCAATTGGAAATAGTAGCTAGATCAGAAGATAATTGTTTTATGGCTTCAGTATGTAGTCGATTCCGAATCAATAAGGGAGTTTGAAAGTAATCTTGATAAAGCATGGGGAAGACAAGATTTGAAGTTTGATTATAAAACAAAAATACAGAATAGTAAAAATGTTGCGTCTGCTACCGCCGCCGCCAACACCGTGAACGACCGCAGCAGTGCAAGTACTGGTACTGAGCTGGATACACAGGCATAGTTTGCCTTTTTCCAGAGGATCTACTGTAAGAAACTGTAAGAAATTACGTTTGATTTTGAGGGACTGCTGGCTGGGGCGTTCTGGAAAACTAATTGAGTAGTGTAAGATAGAGTCGTCTGCATATGAATGGATGGGACTGGATGTACAGTTGAGATGATCATTTATGAAAATTAGAAAGAGAATAGGAGATAGGACAGAACCCTGAGGAACACCGGAGTTGATAGGATGAGGAAGTGAGCGATGGCCGTCCACAACCGCAGCTATGGAACGGCCGGAAAGGAAATTAGAGACAAAGACACAGATGGAGGGATAGAAACCGAAGGAGGGTAGTTTGGAAATTCAAGATTTGTGCCAGACTCTATCGAAGGCCTTTGATATGTCTAGTGAAATAGAAAAAGTCTCACCGAAGTTCCGAAAGTTGGATGACCAAGAGTTAGTAAGATATGAAAGACCACCAGTAGAGCGACCCTTAACCCGGGAGCTGCGGGGAGACTCTTAAGAGTTCCCCCGGCGCACTGCGGGGAGACTCTTAAGAGTCAGAGAAAAAAAAAATCAACTTTTGACATCGAAAAAAGATTTTTTTTTTTTTTTTTTTTTTTTTTTATTTATTTTTTTTTTTTTGGCCCCTGGGCCATGCAAAATCTCAGTCCTCTACCTCCCCTCCTTCCCCACTTTCCTCCTCTCCTTCAGTTATCACCTATTTTCCCTGTTATTCCCTTATTCTGAGGTATATTTTCGTGCTAACATTAGAAATCCGATTGGAGGGTGTGGTCATCACTGATAGCAAGCGAGTGCAAGAGAGAGAGAGAGAGTATCGATCGACTGTGTCTCAGTGGCCTTGGGGGAAATTGGCGGGAAAGCAGATTGCCTCACCCATACATTATACAACTCGCGGGCTATATCTCCGATTTTGACCATCCAAACGCTGTTTTCACTCGTTTTATTGTTGTTTCAGGTTAATACCTTTATAATCAACCCATAATAGGCGCATATGGATAAGTATTAATGCTATTAATGGCACAATGAATATTTTAGTGACGGAAACACCTCAAATACGTCAGCACAGGGGGACGTTTCCAATTACCCCCATGCGCACTTCAGAGGTTAAGGAAGCCATACTAGCGATCTGAGAGCAGATTATGAGAAGAGAAATGCTTAAGAAATTTGGAAGCAAGAATAGTTTCAAAAACTTTAGAGATACAAGAGATGAGAGCAATTGGACGATAGTTGGAGGGTTGAGAGCGGTCATCCTTCTTTGGGACAGGTTGAATGAGAGCAATCTTCCAGCAAGAAGGAAAGACGTTAGAGGAGAGATAGAGACGAAAGAGTTTGCCTAGGCAGGGGGTCAGCACGGAAGCACAGTTTTTGAGTACAACAGGAGGAACACCGTCCGGACCGTACGCCTTCTTAGTATTAAGCCCAGAGAGGGTAGAAAGTACATCTTTTGAAAATATTAGGATATTAGGCATAAGTAGGACAGAGGGGGGTGGAGAGGGAGGAATAGCACTGGAATCATCCAAGGTGGAGTTTCTAGCGAAGAGTTCAGCTTTGTCAGAGGAAGAAGTGATGGTAGTGCCATCAGCGTGGAAAAGGGGAGGGAAAGACAAGGAAGGAAAATTGTTGGAGAGGTTTTTGGCTAGATGCCAGAAAGCTTGGGAAGAGCTAGAGTTGGATAGTTCAGTGCATTTATTATTAATGAAAGAGTGCTTGGCAAGTCGAAGAACAGATTTGGCTTGATTCCTGGCTGAAACATAGGAAGAATGAGATTCTTGAGTTTTAAGGCGTCGGTACTGTTTGAATGCTTCCTCCTTGTTGTGGACAGCAGTAGAACAAGCGTGAGTAAACCAAGATTTTTTGGCATTAGACCGAGAGAAAGAAAATGGAATGTACGCTTCCATGCCCGAGAGGATTATCTCGGTAATGCGTTGAGCACTCTCCGAGGGTCCTCGGCCACGGAAGCAGAAGTCATTCCATGGGAAATCAAAGAAGTACTGCCGGAGAGCCTCCCAGTCAGCAGCGCCAAAGTGCCACAAGCGCCGCCGCCTGGGAGGATCGGGTGACCGTACTGAAGAGATAGGACAGGTGACTGAGATAAGTTTATGGTCGGAGGAGCCCAAAGGAGAGAAAAGATTGACAGTATAAGAAGAAGGGGTAGAAGTCAGAAATAAGTCAAGAATGTTGAGCCGAGATCCGAAGCGATCCGAGATACGGGTGGGTTGCTGGACCATCTGCTCTAGGTCATTTATAATAGAAAAGATGTAGGCTTGTTCACCAGGTTTGTCAATAGTGTGAGAGGAGAGCCATTGGCGTTGGTGAACGTTGAAATCTCCTAAGATGGATATTTCAGAGAAGGGAGACATGGATAGAGTGTATTCCACTTTAGAGTTTAGATAGTCGAAGAATTTGGGAAAGTTGGTAGAGTTAGGGGAAAGCTAGACAGCACAGAAATATTTAGTATGAGAATGACAGGATATTTTGAGCCATAAAGTTAAGAATTCAGAGAGTCGAAATCGGGAACACGAGAGCAAGTGAGTGTTGTGCACGTATGCACAACATCCGCCTTTGGCTTTGAAACTAGGATAGAGAAAGTAGGAGGATACAGAGAAGGGGCTGCTGGAAGTTGTCGCAGATCCCTGGGTTTCGGTGAGGAAAAGAAGATCAGGTTTGTAGGAGGAGAGATGGTGTTCGACAGAGTGAAAATTATAGAAAAGTACGCGAATATTGCAAAGGTTGATAGTAAGAGTGACAGGCTGTGGTCCAGAGCATTTAGAGGGGTCGTCAGGGGAAGGTCGGGCAGG
>JAVRFV010000325.1:0-30000 GCA_032716605.1 Paralithodes platypus
GAGTGATTGAGAGAGAGGAGTAGAGTGAGAGAGTGAGTTGTGTAAGAGATAAAAACGAGGGAGAGAGAGAGAGAGAGAGAAAGTTACAAAGGAAATCAAGCAACAACAGATCTAGTGACCCTTCTAGGCTGCTTGTCCTCCAAAACACTGAGGATCAAGTGTCCAAACAGTGGTTTAGAGTGGGTAAGGGAACATTGGAAAGGGAACTACTGCCCTGCCACTAACGTGGCAGGACTAGGAAGTTAGTAGGGGACATATGGGTTAGTAACTGAGGGGAGGATAAAGTTATTCATTTACAAACGCAGTCAGTCGCGGGTTTTGATGCGAGATATTTGTCTAGGCGGAATTTAAATGAATCAACGGTGCTGCAGTCTATATAACGTCTCGGGGAAAGCCCATTCCACAAGTTGACAACTCGATTGAAGAAGAAATTCTTAGATTCCTTGCGAGTTAAAAGATTTACCAAGAATTTTGCAACCGTTTCCCCGCGTGTAATTAGATTGGTCGATAGTGAAGTACTTACTACAGTTCATATTGTCGATGCCTTTGATGATTTGAACACATTGAATTTAAGTCACCTCTTAATCTGCGCTGGGTTAAAGGAAATAGATTTAATTCTCTAAGACGCTCTTCGTATGGTTTGTTCTTTAGGCTAGGTATCATTTTGGTTAACTCTACGTTGAACTCGTTCTAGCTTGTTTATATCTTTTTGGTAATAAGGGCACCAGGATTTGAACGCAGGTATTCCAGAAGAGGGCGGACTAAGGAATTGTAAAGGGTTAGGATAACTTCTTTGGATTTATGCTCAAATGACCTGCCTATAAAGCCAATTATTTTGGTTGCCCTTCTTAACAACTTCTGAACATTGTTGACTCGGTTTTAGGTTACTCGATATTGTTACTCCCAGATCAGTTTCTCTGTTTACATTCTTAAGCTGAGTGCCATTCATCGAATAGTTTGCTTTCTCATTTAGGTATCCGACATGTAGTACTTTACATTTATCCGCATTGAAACTCATTTGCCAAATTTGGGCCCAACATGACAATTTATCTAGATTGTGTTGCTGAGAGAGAGAGAGAGAGAGAGAGAGAGAGAGAGAGAGAGAAGAGAGAGGAGAGATGTGAGAGAGGAGAGAGAGAGAGAGAGAGAGATAGAGAGAGAGAGAGAGAGAGGAGGAGAGAGAGAGAGAAGAGAGAGCGGAGAGGAGAGAGAGAGGAGAAGAGAGAGAGAGAGAGAGAGAGAGAAGAGAGAGAGAGGAGAGAGGAGAGATGAGAATCGGAGCGAGAGAGAGAGAGAGAGATTTG
Source organism: Paralithodes platypus (assembly GCA_032716605.1). Classification (NCBI taxonomy): domain Eukaryota; kingdom Metazoa; phylum Arthropoda; class Malacostraca; order Decapoda; family Lithodidae; genus Paralithodes; species Paralithodes platypus. Next base: position 1,305 of record JAVRFV010000325.1, read on the forward strand.
ATTTTGCCCCGAGGGGCGAGTTTATTGAGCAGCGCCCCCCATCCTGTGAGGGGACAACCACTAGTAAGGCGATACATACTGCTCAAAGAGCCATTATTCCACTGAAACAACAGCATCGTCGTCTGGTTACATTCATATTTGTGTTTATAAGTCAGGTTGGCATTATTCAGATGTGTTATTATAGTTTCCTCATTTAATTGTCACATGGTCTGTATAAAAAAAAAAAAAAAAAAAAAAAAAGCAAGCAAGCAAGCTTGTAGTGACTGAATTATTAATTGACAGGTTGTAAATAATAGCACTACAGAACTAGTGCAATCGTATGAGGAGACTATTCATATTTTCATTACATCAATGATTATTGAGATCATAGTTAGCTGAATACAATTATTACAAAAATAGGCAATGGTATAAATCAACATAATACATAATTTAATACAGGCGGACATAATCATGATCCGGTTCGTTGTGCACTGGGAGCTAAGGTGTCTTGAGATCGCCTCGTACCCATACACAACGAACGTATTATAGTCTGCATGGTTGGTATCTAATTGAATATACTTAGTGGGTATTTCAAGAATGTCAGGGGGTAAGGAAATGTGATTTGTATATTAGAAGACTGTGATTAACGAGACGTGTAACATGTGGAGGGAGGTGGTAGAAAGAGAGGGATCTCGTTGGGGGTGGAAGTTTCGCTCCCAGGAATTTTCGTTCCTGTGGTATTTCAATAATATTAATAAAATAATAATAATAATAAGGGGACAACCACTGGTAAGGCAATACATACTGCTCAAAGAGCCATTATTCTACTGTAACAACAGTATCGTCGTCTGGTGTTATTATAGTTTCCTCATTTGATTGCCACATGTGCTGTATATACGTGCTTATGAGAAGAAAAAAAAAATGTGACTGAATTATTAATTGACAGGTAAATAATAGGACTACAAAACTAGTGCAATCATATGAGGAGGCCATTCATGTTTTCTTACATCAATGGTTATTGAGATCATAGTTAGCTGAATACAATTATTACATACATGATGTGACTAATATTTCGAACTACATTAATTATTATGCAATAATAGTACGACAAATATATTACAATCATATGAGGGACACTTCACATTCTTCATTACATCAACGGTTATTGAGGTCATAGTTAGCTGAATACAAGAGTCACATACATAATGTGACTAATATTACCAACTACCGAAGTTATAATGGAATTATAGTAATACAAATATTTTACAAAGATGAGTTACATGGTTCAAATTCTTATTACAATAATGGTTATTGAGGGGATAGTTAGCGCAATATGACCAGTGGAGAAGTTTACATGCCGATAGTAATATAATATTTAGTAGGGTGTGTGGTTATGGGAGAGAGGGAGGGGGGTTGTAGGAGGTAGAGGAATGGGTGGGAGAGGAGGAGGAGTAGGGGGGGTGGAGGAGGAGGAGGTAAGGTACTCCAGGGAGGAGGAAAGTGTGAGAGGGGAGGTGTGTGTGTCCCTTCTTAAACATCCTAGAGAGAGAGAGTTCCGTAAATAACCTAGCTAACCGATTTCTTGTGTGCGTATCTTGAGACGTTTTTATGTTTGTCCGCCGTTTTTTATGACTGTTTTTTATGTATGTGCTAGACATGTATTTTTTTTTTTTTTTTTTTTAGATGAGAGGGTTACATAGTTACATATATACACCGATTGCACAGACCTTGCGACCCCTACTAGGCATTCCGGACTTAATTCTAACATGGGATTTGCTACAAAGTGGAAGATAAAGACAGCAAATCAGAAGGCTCTCTCCCCACCCACCACTCGTGGAAACAAGTACCCCCAGGAGAATGAAAACATTTCTACTGGAAAAAATAAAAGTAAGGAATGAAGTTGAGAAATATTTCATACTACTGATACTTAACCTAACGTGTTATAATAATAATTTATTATTATTATTATTATTATTATTATTAATATTATTGCTATTATTACTATTATTATTATTATTATTATTATTATTACGTATATCACTCTAACCTAATGGACGTCTATCTTTCTTTTGAATGTGTCCATTTGATTTCATTCTATAACTTTCTCAGAGAGAGAGAGAGAGAGACTCTTCCCTAAATAACACATTCCACTATTTTCTTTTGTCGAGTTATTTTTGTATGTGCGTGTGTGAGGAACGTAAACGAGAGAGAGAGAGAGAAAAAAAAAGTGTGAGTGAATGAGTGAGTGAAAGGGAGAGAGAGAGAGAGAGTTGACTATATTTTCTTTACTATACTTCATTTACCCTCACAATAATATATTTCGATACACTACTTGGTTGTGCTGCAATAATTCAGCGACAATTGACCACTTGCGAGTTTCAGGCTATAAGGAAGTTGGATTCGTGAACATCGATATCATACCGAAATGCAATAATGTATACTATAAGCTTCTCATGGCATTTAAGTATGATGAATTTGGTTTTATGCATCTCTATATACAATGCAACCACATTTTAGCTGGTAATTCTGCTAAATGTCGTTATAAAAAATTCCAACTTCCTTATAGCTTGAAACTTGCAAGTGATAAATTGAGCACAACATATTAACCCTTTCAAGATCCAAAACTTGTTTATTTTCTGTTTTCTGGTAATTATTAGGCGATTTTATTCAGATTAGGAAGGGTATATGGATGGCAGAGGGTTGATTGAGATAGCCTTTACCCTTTTAATACCCACAGATCCTTCCTAAGCTGCATAAAAGCGTCTAATGGTATCCAAAATAATCTGCTAAAACGCGTCAGAGCTTCAAGGGGTTAACCCGCCCAGTACCCGTGATGTCCTTTTTTATTTTATTCTTGCTACTATTAGAAGATTTGGTTCAGCTTAGGAAGGACGTCTACCGATTAAAAGGTTACAGACTATCTCAATTAATCATTTTAGCCACCATATATCCCTCCTAAGCTTCATACAATCGTTCAAAAGTAGTTCAAATCAAATGGAAAAATTACTTCGCCGGTACAAAAGGGTTGAGATATTGGCCAAGTGAAACCTGGGCGAATTATATAAATGATAAGATCAATACAGACAGTACAGTTTGTTGAGATAAGATTTCAAGATAACCTCGTTCATATGAAAGCATGACAACAGTGTGGGAGAGAGAAAGATAGAGAGAGAGTTAGTTAGTTAGTTGCAGTCATAATTTACAGACACTAAGACAGACCCAGGGTATATCTTTCTACCCACTGTTTGAGTGACGAGAGCAAGGGGCTGAAACTCTAATGGCCCAATTTAGTTAATATGACCATTACGATACCATATATTGTCTTATTAATCTAGCAACATGCGATTGTATTCCTAAATATAATAGTAAATAGATAGATTAAAAAATAAATAAGTGAATAATATATATATATATATATATATATATATATATATATATATATATATATATATATATATTCCACACTTGGCAGAAATACACCTTTTCTGACTGACGCATACGAGAATCTTATAAAAAAAAATCCACAGAAGTTCAACCCACGAAGAATTTATTTAGCCCAAACGTTCCACGGCGTAGATTTTGAGTGACGGGAAAGAGAGTCGACAGAATATATTAGAAATTTTGACGACACAGATGAAGTGAGGAGTTGTCAAAGGGGCAATTTTATCACCTATTTATGGAGACAGTGGCTGTTTTTTTTAATTAATTTATGTATTCCTATATTTCTTAGTTTCCTCCCTAGACCTCCATCAAGTTTAGACAAAAAAACCTAGACCCCCTTTCAAGATAAATTTGTAAATTTTTCAGTGGAAAAATGTCACGGCCAAGGCCGATTCCTCTTAAAATTTCAGGATCGCTATCGCTCGCCAGGAAAAAATCGATACCTCAATGGCACGAAAGGTCTTAAAATTAACAACGAAATGGTGCGAAAGGTGGTAAAATAGCCAAACTAATGGGCCGAACGTCTTATAATCTCAAAACAAATGGGGCTTTACACGAGGGAAAAAGGGAACCAGAAATACGACCCGTTTCCCTTTAAGAAATGTTGACGACATAGCATACATGACACCTACATACACACATATACATATACATAATTTATACAGTACATAAACATATACCTAGCACCTATATTAGACATAATGGCAACATAGATGAAGTGAGAGACGTCAAAGGGGCCATTTTAACTCCTATTAGAGAAAGTTTGACGACATAGATGGGGTCAGAAAGTTGTCTAGACGAACTTCTTTTGATTAGGGAGGGTTTATAGAAGTTAGAGGGTTAATCGAGATAGTAGCCCTTTTTATTTCCACATATCCTTCCAAAACACCGTTCAAGGGGAAGGATTTATTTTGTGGTCGATTATTTCATATATTAACCCTTTCAAGCTCCAATACGCGTGTTTGTTCTGTTTTCTGCCTACTATTAGACGATTTTATTCAGATTAGTAACGGTATACGGAAGTCAAAGGGTTGATCGAGATAGTATTTACCCTTTTAATACCCACAGATCCTTCCTAAGCTGCATGAAATCGTCTAATGATAGCCAAAATAAACTGCTAAAACGCGTCAGAGCTTCAAGGGGTTAAATATCAGTTTAGTTTCCTCCCTAGACTTCCATCAAACATTAACAAACATCCATTAGATCCCCCTTCTAGATTAATTCGTACATTTTTCGGTAGAAAAATTTCTCGGCCGAAGGCCGGTTCTTCCAAAATTACAGGCTCACTATCGTTCGCCAGGAAAAATCGACACCTAAATAGTACGAAAGGTCGTAATATTGACGAAGAAATGGGCCCAAAGCTCTTAAAATCGTCAAAGTATTGGGCCAAACATCTTAAAATCTGAGACTAATGGGGCTAAACATGAGGGAGAAGGAGGACCAGAAAACTAGCCCATCCCCCCTTAATAATAGCCAGAATATAATGTCAAAACGCGTCATGATCCTGAAAGGGTTAATATAATTATAAAACGCATTATTCACAGGTAAATACGAAAACTATACAGTATATCAAAAATTGTGATACGAATTTCATCAACCCAAATCTCAATCACCAGAGATTCGCTACGTTTTTCTGCATCCATTGTATTATTATTATTATTATTTGTATTATTTATTATTATTATTATTATTATTATTCATTGTAATAACATCAGCAACACACTTGTTCTTCACTTAAACCGGTATCACACGAGAACTTTTATAGTCAACATTCGATGATCAACATTTTTCTGGCAACATTTCTGGAATATTTTGCACAGGTATCGGAAACTAGACTGATGGTAGATGAATTTAGGTAACCGAAATATTATAAATGTTGACCTCATAAGCTGCCAGACCAGTGTTGAGGATAAATGTTGAGTGAAAAAGCGCTAGTGTGATACCGGTTTTAGTCGTTAATTTGGCAAAGTTATTTATTTCCTATTATTTCCTATTTCGTTAATCTATTAATGTTTATCGAAAGCCAAATGGGTGTATGTATGTGTATATATGTGTTTGTGTGTATGTGTATATATGTGTTTGTGTGTATGTGTATACATGTGTTTGTGTGTATGTGTATATATGTGTTTGTGTGTATGTGTATACATGTGTTTTAGTGTATGTGTATATATGTGTTTGTGTGTATATATGTGTTTTATGTGTATATGTGTTTTATGTGTATATATGTGTTTTATGTGTATATATGTGTTTTATGTGTATATATGTGTTATGTGTATATATGTGTTATGTGTTTTATGTGTATATATGTTATGTGTTTTATGTGTTATGTGTATATATGTGTTTTAGTGTATGTGTATATATGTGTTTTAGTGTTCATTGTCGAATGTTTAGATCATATTTTAGATGATGTGATGCGTCTAAATATCGAACCCGTAAGACACTATTGGTCTGTAATTATAGCTTGCAGAAGATCGGTAAAGTGTCAACAATTGAGGGGAGATTTCCACTTGAGGGACTTTTTTGTTTACCCCTTTCTCCCTCATGTCTAGCCCCATTGCTTTTGAGATTTTAAGACGTTTTCCCCATTAGTTTGGTGATTTTAAGAATGTTCGTCCCATTCTGTTAATTTTAAAACCTTTCGTGCCATTTAGGTGTTGATTTTACCCTGGCGAGCGATAGCGAGCCTGTAGTTTAAGAGTAATCGGCCTTCGGCCAGGATATTTTTCTACCGAAAAATTTACAAATTTATCAAGGGAGTGAAATTTTAAGATTACTGGAGGAGTAGGAAACAAACTAGAAACCTCCCCTTCAATGATAGGTAAATGGATAACTAGACAAAGACATTTATATGTGAAATACAACTAGTATTTAATGAATATGATTTAAATGGTTAAGTTAATCCAAGACCCTATAAGCCATCCCTGGTGCTATGCGTAACCAATCTGTCGATAATCATTGGAGATTGGCGTTTATTCTTATGAGATTAAGGGGGGTGACCTGTTTTTGTTCTGTCCTTTTCTATCTTTCTCTGGCTTGTATCCATTCGGCCCCATTCAGCCTACTGTTTTAAGAAGTTTATCCCCATCCAGGTGTCAATTTCTTACTGGTGAGCGGTAGCGAGCCAGCATATTTTTTATTTTTGTTAGACAGCAGGCTAAATTTGTACATTTTTTGATAGAAAAATGTCTCCGGCGAAGCCCGATTTCTTCATATAATGCTGGCTCGCTATCGCTCGCCAGGAAGAAATCGACACCTAGATGGGGATAAACGTATTAAAATAGTTGGCTGAATGGGGCCGAATGGATACAAGCCAGAGAAAGAGAGAAAAGGACAGAAATAAAAAAAATGCAGGTCACCCCCCTTAATTTGGGTATGCAATATTATCAGGATTGACCCATCCCAAGTTCCTTCCTGCAAGAGGTGAACATCATTGGGTGTCATACTTCACTGCAACGTATACATTATGGGTAAAGACTATTTATGTGCACTGTAATAGACGACGTACAGTTGACCGCATAAGTACTGTTCCTCGTCTTGATCGCGTGTATGAAAGTAGAGGTTAGTATGAATGAAGTGCGATTGTGACTTCATTTAATGTTCAGCTGACTAGCCAGATGAGTTAAGGGGAGGTTTTTAGTGTGGTCCCTAGATATCCTTCAAGCTTAAGATTACACCCCCTTGAGCCCCTTTCAAGATAAATTTGTAAATTTTTCGGTAGAAAAATGTCCTGGCTGAAAGCCGATTCCTCTTAAATTACAGGCTCGCTATCGCTCGCCAGGATAAAATCGACACCTAAATGGCACGAAAGGTCTTAAAATTGACAGAAATGGGTTGAAAGTTCTTAAAATCGTCAAAATAATGGGGCAAACTTCTTAAAATTAGAAAAAAACAATGGGGCTAAACATGAGGGAGAAAGAGGTTCAGAAAAAAATCCTCCAGGTGGATATCTCCCCTTAACCACTGCATAAGAAACTACCCTCGTAACTCAATCATGGGCATTATATTTCCACGTACAAGACCACGGGGAGAAACGGAACTTATGCGGGCGACTGTACGCGAGGCACCCAACAATTTACGACAATGGTGGGAAAAATGGCTAATGATTTATTGTGTTGATGAAAGGTAGTGGGGGAAAGAGCACCTCAGAGATGATGATGATGATGCTGTTTGGCTATTTGGGATGCAAGGTGGCTTATTTTGGGATGCAAGGTGGCTTATTTGGGATGCAAGGTGGCTTATTTGGGATGCAAGGTGGCTTATTTTGGGTGTTGTCAAAAATATATTAGGTTCTAAGAGTGGCTAAAGGCGGAGTCACACGAGCCTTTTTTCGAGCAAATTTTTACGGGCAATTATGGTCTGGAAGCTTGACAAATTACACTTTATCAGAATTCAGCCGCCTAACATAATCTACCTTCAGTCTAGTTACCGATACCAGTGCGAAAATGTCTCGAAATAATACGAGAAAAAACTTGCTCATGGAAAATTGACGGAAAAAGCGCTCGTGTGACAGCGGCTTAAGTATAGTTTGATGCTAGTTCTTATATTTGGTACTCTTATAAAGCATCTAAATTTGCTAAACTAAGTTAGTTTGATAAAATAATAGTATGTGCCATTTGCTCTAACCATTTTTTAGTTATAGATGTTAAAGTTCACAATTTCTCCAGACCAAAAAAATTTCAAACAACTCATTAAAGATGCTAACGCTCACCTGTGTCGCACATGGAAGAGGTGATGGTGATCCGGGAGGGGGAAGACAGTTAGGGTTGGTTAGACTAGTTAGGTTGGGTTAATTAAGGGGAGATATCGACTTGAGGGATTTTTTTCTGGACCCCTTTCTCCCTCATGTTTAGCCCCATTGCTTTTGAGATTTTAAAACGGTCGCCCCATTAGTTTGGCGATTTTAAGAACATTCGCCCCATTTATGTCAATTTTAAAACCTTTCCTGCCATTCAGGTGTCTTTTATCCTGGCGAGCGATAGCGAGCTTGTAATTTAAGAGTAACCGAAATTTTTCTACCGAAAAATGTACAAATTTATCTTGAAAGGGGGTCAAGGGGATGACATTTTAAGATTGCTGGAGGAGTAGGAAACAAACTAGAAACCTCCCCTTAATTAAGGCTAATTTAGATTAGTCCGTGCTGTATTACGGTAGGGTACAGTAAATTGGACTAAACTAGAGTGATTTAAATATAATTAATTTTAGGCTAGGTTTAAATTTGGATTGATTTCGCCAGTCTATACTTCATTCATTACATGTGTCAATATTAAGACCTTTCGTGCCATGTAGGTGTAGATTTGCTTCTGGTGAGCGAAAGCGAGCCAGTAATTTAGCAGGAACCAGCCTTTGACCGGGATATTATTTCACTAAATAAGGGAGTGTTTTTTAAGCTTGATGAGCCCCCCCACCCACCCCCAAAAAAAAAACTAACTAACTAACTAACATTAAGGGCGTATAATTATAAGCTCTGAATATCGGCGAGTTTAATTGATAGCGAAATGACCGTGAACCGTGGCCTATGGTCAGGTGAAGGTATTGAGGGATAAGCCTTTACAACGGCACCTCGTAGCTACTTTCTACTTTTCTATTATCTGAAAGAGTGTAGAGAGGAGAGAAGGGGTGTTAGAGAGAGAGAGAGGAAGCTGTTGGAGTGGCTTTGTTGAGTCTGTATACGAGACGGCAAGGAAATGAAAAGGCGGTACTAAAATGTGTCACCTCTATTGAAAAAGAAGATCGACTGCTAATCTAATGTTTATATACATGGGTGGTCGGTGTGTGTATATGCAGAGGTGGAGTTTTAACGAGGGTATTTGGTGTGTGAAAGAGAGAGAGTGTGTTTAATAAATCAAATTGTGGCTTCATATGCAGCTAGTTACTGCCACGTTTAACCTATAAGTCCTCGCTTTTTAACTTGGTATAGCTCTCTATCTAAGTACCCATCACTTGGTATAGCTCTCTATCTAAGTACCCATCACTTGGTATAGCTCTCTATCTAAGTATCATCACTTGGTATAGCTCTCTATCTAAGTACCCATCACTTGGTATAGCTCTCTATCTAAGTACCCATCACTTGGTATAGCTCTCTATCTAAGTACCCATCACTTGGTATAGCTCTCTATCTAAGTATCATCACTTGGTATAGCTCTCTATCTAAGTACCCATCACTTGGTATAGCTCTCTATCTAAGTACCCATCACTTGGTATAGCTCTCTATCTAAGTACCCATCACTTGGTATAGCTCTCTATCTAAGTACCCATCACTTGGTATAGCTCTCTATCTAAGTACCCATCACTTGGTATAGCTCTCTATCTAAGTATCCATCACTTGGTATAGCTCTCTATCTAAGTACCCATCACTTGGTATAGCTCTCTAAGTACCCATCACTTGGTATAGCTCTCTATCTAAGTACCCATCACTTGGTATAGCTCTCTATCTAAGTACCCATCACTTGGTATAGCTCTCTATCTAAGTACCCATCACTTGGTATAGCTCTCTATCTAAGTACCCATCACTTGGTATAGCTCTCTATCTAAGTACCCATCACTTTATCTATCTGATGTGTTTACAAGCTTATAAGTTATGCAGCATCAAAGACTTTCCTCGCTCCAGTTGTTTATCCCAGTGATGATGATGACGCATTTTGACATATTATTCTGGCAATTACCAGACCATTATATTTAGTAAAAGAGGAATCTGCTTGAGTTAAAAGGTTATTTGAGATTGGCTTTAGCCTTTGATTGGTAGATATTTCTTAAGGGGGCCCACTTCGCTTTTTTTCTCTTTCTCTCCCTCTCTCTTTGGCTTGTATCCATTCGGCCCCATTCAGCCTACTGTTTTAAGACGTTTACCCCTATCCAGGTGTCAATATTTTCCTGGCGAGTGGTAGCGAGCCAGCATATATAAATATATATTTTTTGACAGCAAGCTAAATTTGTACATTTTTCGATAGAAAAATTTCTCCGGCGAAGCCGGATTTCTCCCTACAAAGCTGGCTTGCTATCGCTCGCCAGGAAGAAATCGACACATGGATGGGGATAAACGTCTTAAAACAGTTGGCTGAATGGGGCCGAATGGATACAACCCAGGGAAAGAGAAAAAAGGAGAGAAAGAACAAGAAAGCCGGTGACCCCCCTTAAAAGGAGGAATCTGTTTGAGTCAAAAGGTTATTTGAGATTGGCTTTACCCTTTGTTTGGTAGAGATATTTTTTAAGCTGTACAAAAACGTTTAATATCTACCACAAAAGTTCGTAAAATGCGTCATGATCCTCAAAGGGTTAATTATGTACAGTATGTTCAGCACCTGGCCATGATGACTATATTGATAAACCTACCTTGCTGTCAGTTATCATATTGTGTCAGTATTCTTGTTTTGTTTTTGTTTTTTGGGGCAACAAAAAGACAAAAGACCAAACTTCCTGTGACAAGGGTCGCTGCAAACTGGATCGAGTATATACCGAATATATATATATATATACTGTATATATATATATATATATATATATGTATATGTAGATGTATATATATATATATATATTATATGTGCAAAAACGTTGGAATATAGAACAATCTAGTTATGTTAATTGATTCGCTTCTTCTCTCATTTACCCCCCCCTCTGTCTCTCTCTCTCTCTGTTTCTGTCTCTGTCTCTCTCTCTCTCTCTCTCTCTCTCTCTCTCTCTCTCTCTCTCTCTCTTTCTCTTTCTCTTTCTCTTTCTCTTTCTCTTTCTCTTTCTCTCTCTCTCTCTCTCTCTCTCTCTCTCTCACAGCAGGTCCTCTAAATGGGTAGCTTGGGCTAATTCTGTACGGGGGGCGGGACGGGCCATTCCTCAGTCCGTGGGGGAGGGAGGGAGAGAGAGAGAGAGAGAGAGAGAGAGAGAGAGAGAGAGAGAGAGAGATCATCTTTACATACATTGCGATTTCCTCTCCTATTACTTCACTAGTAATAATGGTTTCTGAACTGGTCTTCGGCTTGGAAATTTTTCTACCGAAAAATGTACAAATAATATCTTGAAAGGGGGCTTAGTATTTTGTTTTTGTGTTTAAGCTTGATTGAAGTCTAGCGAGGTTACTATAAAATGTATACATAATTAGATAGATAGATAGACCAAAAATCAGCCACTGACCCGCTAAAGAACCCCCCCCCCCCAAGACTCCCATTCTAGATAGATTTTTACATTTTTCGGTAGAAAAATATGCTGACCGCCTGTTACTCGCCAGGAAATAATCTACATCTAACTGGCACGAAAGGTCTAAATATTGGCAAAGTAATGGGGCGAAAGATCCATTGGATCCATTGGATATGTTTGATTCTGGTCGATGTGGTAATGTTTTTTTTTTTTTTTTTTTTATTAGATTCAGTTTGTATCGTTTCACTTAACCCTTTCAAAACACGAGACATATATAGTTTCTATTTTCTGGCTGTTATTAGACTATTCTATTCAGTTAAGGAAACAATATGGGATTCTGAGGGTTAATTAAGATAGATTATACCCATTTGCTTCCTAGAGGTCCTTCCAAAACTGGGTAAAACCGTCTAGTGTTAGCTATAATCAAACCGTCTAGTGTTAGCTATACTTAAACCGTCTAGTGTTCGCTATAATCAAACCGTCTAGTGTTAGCTATAATCAAACCGTCTAGTATTAGCTATAATCAAACCGTCTGGTGTTAGCTATAAGCAAACCGTCTAGTGTTAGCTATAAGCAAACCGTCTAGTGTTAGCTATAATCAAACCGTCTAGTGTTAGCTATAATCAAACTGTCTAGTGTTAGCTATAATCAAACCGTCTAGTGTTAGCTATAATCAAACCGTCTAGTGTTAGCTATAATCAAACCGTCTAGTGTTAGCTATAATCAAACCGTCTAGTGTTAGCAATAATCAAACTGTCTAGTGTTTGCTATAATCAAACCGTTTAGTGTTAGCTATAATCAAACCGTCTAGTGTTAGCTATAATCAAACCGTCTAGTGTTAGCTATAATCAAACCGTCTAGTGTTAGCTATAATCAAACCGTCTAGTGTTAGCTATAATCAAACCGTTTAGTGTTAGCTATAATCAAACCGTCTAGTGTTAGCTATAATCAAACCGTTTAGTGTTAGCTATAATCAAACCGTTTAGTGTTAGCTATAATCAAACCGTTTAGTGTTAGCTATAATCAAACCGTTTAGTGTTAGCTATAATCAAACCGTCTAGTGTTAGCTATAATCAAACCGTTTAGTGTTAGCTATAACAAACCGTCTAGTGTTAGCTATAATCAAACCGTCTAGTGTTAGCTATAATCAAACCGTTTAGTGTTAGCTATAATCAAACCGTCTAGTGTTAGCTATAATCAAACCGTCTAGTGTTAGCTATAATCAAACCGTCTAGTGTTAGCTATAATCAAACCGTCTAGTGTTAGCTATAATCAAACCGTCTAGTGTTAGCTATAATCAAACCATCTGGTGTTAGCTATAATCAAACCATCTGGTGTTAGCTAATCAACTCGTCTAGTGTTAGCTATAATCAAACCGTTTAGTGTTAGCTATAATCAAACCGTCTAGTGTTAGCTATAATCAAACCGTCTAGTGTTAGCTATAATCAAACTGTCTAGTGTTAGCTATAATCAAACCGTTTAGTGTTAGCTATAATCAAACCGTTGTGTTAGCTATAATCAAACCGTCTAGTGTTAGCTATAATCAAACCGTCTAGTGTTAGCTATAATCAAACCGTCTAGTGTTAGCTATAATCAAACTGTCTAGTGTTAGCTATAATCAAACCGTCTAGTGTTAGCTATTATCAAACCGTTTAGTGTTAGCTATAATCAAACCGTCTAGTGTTAGCTATAATCAAACCGTCTAGTGTTAGCTATAATCAAACCGTCTAGTGTTAGCTATAATCAAACCGTCTAGTGTTAGCTATAATCAAACCGTCTAGTGTTAGCTATAATCAAACCGTCTAGTGTTAGCTATAATCAAACCGTCTAGTGTTAGCTATAATCAAACCGTCTAGTGTTAGCTATAATCAAACCGTCTGGTGTTAGCTATAATCAAACCGTCTAGTGTTAGCTATAATCAAACCGTTTAGTGTTAGCTATAATCAAACCGTCTAGTGTTAGCTATAATCAAACCGTTTAGTGTTAGCTATAATCAAACCGTTGTGTTAGCTATAATCAAACCGTCTAGTGTTAGCTATAATCAAACCGTCTAGTGTTAGCTATAATCAAACCGTCTAGTGTTAGCTATAATCAAACCGTCTAGTGTTAGCTATAATCAAACCGTCTAGTGTTAGCTATTATCAAACCGTCTAGTGTTAGCTATAATCAAACCGTCTAGTGTACAAAGGAGTACAAAGGAAATCCAGCAACAACAGGTATAATGACCCTTCTAGGCTGCTTGTCCTCCAAAACACTGAGGATCAAGTGTCCAAACAGTGGTTTAGAGTGGGTAAGGGAACATTGGAAAGGGAACTACTGCCCTGGAACTAATGTCCGTGGCAGGACTAGGAAGTTAGTAAGGGACATAGGGGTTAGTAACTGAGGGGAGGATAAAATAAAGTTATTCATATACAAACGCAGTCAGTCGCGGGTTTGATGCGAGATATTTGTCTACGCGGAGTTTAAATGAATCAACGGTGCTGCAGTCTATAACGTCTCGGGGAAGCCCATTCCACAAGTTGACAACTCGATTGAAGAAGAAATTCTTAGATTCGTGTGAGTTAAAAGATTTACCAATAATTTTGCAACCGTTTCCCCGCGTGTAATTAGATTGGTTGATAGTGAAGTACTTACTACAGTTCATATTGTCGATGCCTTTGATGATTTTGAACACTTGAATTAAGTCCCCTCTTAATCTGCGCTGGGCTAAAGGAAATAGATTTAATTCTCTAAGACGCTCTTCGTATGGTTTGTTCTTTAGGCTAGGTATCATTTTGGTAACTCTACGTTGAACTCATTCTAGCTTGTTTATGTCTTTTTGGTAATAAGGGCACCAGCATTGAATGCAGTATTCCAGAAGAGGGCGGACTAAGGAATTGTAAAGGGTTAGGATAACGTCTTTGGATTTATGCTCAAATGACCTGCCTATAAAACCAATTATTTTGTTTGCCTTCTTAACAACTTCTGAACATTATTGACTCGGTTTTAGGTTACTCGATATTGTTACTCCCAGATCGGTTTCTCTGTTTACATTCTTAAGCCGAGTGCCATTCATCGAATAGTTTGCTTTCTCATTTAGGTATTCGATATATAGTACTTTACATTTATCCGCATTGAAACTCATTTGCCAAATTTGGGCCCAATGTGACAATTTATCTAGATTGTGTTGCATATTGTCAACTTGATCTTTTGAGAGTATGCCATTTGCAATTTTTGTATCGTCAGCAAATTTTGAGATTGTACAGGTGAGACCCTCATCTATGTCGTTGATGTAAATTAGAAAGAGAATTGGTCCTAGTACCGATCCCTGGGGTACCCCGCTACTTACATTGGTCCATTTAGATGTCTTACCGTTTATGACTACTCTTTGCTTTCTGTCGCTGAGCCAATTTTCTATCCATTTCAACACACCGTCTTGTATTCCATGCGCTTTTAGTTTTAACAGTAAACGTTTGTGGGGAACCTTGTCAAAGGCCTTTTGAAAATCAAGGTATATAATATTTACAGCTTTACTCTCATCGTAGAGGTTGAGGATATCGTGGAAGAAATCTAAGAGGTTTGTTAAACAGGAACGTTTTTTACGAAAGCCGTGTTGAGTATCTTTAAGTATGTTATTTTCCTCTAAGTGATTTACGAGTCTGTCTCTTATGACCGTTTCTAGCATTTTACATACAACTGAGGTTAAGCTCATTGGACGATAGTTACTTGGTAGGGATTTGCTGCCTTTTTTTAATATCGGTGTTACGTTGGCTATCTTTCACTGATCAG
Organism: Paralithodes platypus; assembly: GCA_032716605.1. Lineage (NCBI taxonomy): Eukaryota > Metazoa > Arthropoda > Malacostraca > Decapoda > Lithodidae > Paralithodes > Paralithodes platypus. Next base: position 16,617 of record JAVRFV010000325.1, read on the forward strand.
GCATAGTTCCAGACTGCAAGGATTTATTGAATAAGAACATAAGAACATAAGAAAATGGGAGTCTGCAGAAAGCCGATTGGCCTAAGCAAGGCAGATCCCTGTCCCACACAACCCCAATTACAAAGCCCAATTATAGGCTCAACACTAATACCCTGAGGATCATCTTACCAAACCGGTTAGAGATTAACGCAGGATTACGGGGGTCTGCAGAGCGCTGATTGGCCCAACCCGGCTGATCCCCCTTCACACCCAACCCTTCTCGTCCATATGCTTATCCAATTTTTTCTTAAAGCTCCCTATCGTTCTTGATCCCACTATATCACTTGGTAGCCTATTCCACCCATCTACAACTCTGTTACCAAACCAATATTTGCCTATATCTTTTCTGAAACGAAATTTATCTAATTTGAAACCATTGGTACGAGTTCTTTCGCTATCACTGAGCTTTAGTACATTTGTCATGTCCCCTTTGTTAATCCCACTAACCCACTTGAACACCTCTATCATATCCCCTCTAACTCTGCGTCTCTCTAACGAATGTAAACCTAATTTCTTCAACCTTTCTTCATACGGAAAATTTCTAATATTATGGATCATTTTTGTCATTCTACGCTGAATTCTCTCCAATGAATCTATGTCCATTCTGTAATAAGGACACCAAAATTGGACAGCATAATCCATATGGGGTCTCACTAATGACAAGTAAAGTTTTAAGATAACATCAGCAGTTCTGTTACTCACACTCCTAGAGATGAACCCGAGAATCCTGTTTGCCTTATTACGAACGCTGATACACTGTTTTCTAGGCTTCAAATCATTGCTAACAAACACACCTAGATCTTTCTCGCAGTCTGAATTTTCTAATTCTAAATTAGCTAGTTTATATTTAACATTTGTTTGCATCTTCCCTATCTTTAATACCTTGCATTTGTCAATGTTAAACTTCATCTGCCAATTTACTGACCATTCATGTAAGGTATCTAGATCCCTTTGGAGGCACTCTATATCGCTATCTGAATCAATTGATCTCCCCATTTTAGTATCGTCTGCGAATTTACTTATCCTACTAGTTATACCTAAATCTAGGTCATTTATGTATATAAGAAACAACAGGGGACCTAATACCGATCCCTGGGGGACACCACTTTTTACTGCTCCCCACTCTGACTTGGTACCATTTATGCTGACTCTCTGTTTCCTACCAATTAGCCATGACCTAATCCATCCCAACAACGACCCTCCTATTCCATGTGCCTCAACCTTTCTCATCAATCTCTCATGAGGGACTCTGTCGAAAGCTTTACTGAAATCTAAATATATAATATCATATGACTTGTCACTATCTACTGCTTCATATACCTCTGAGAAAAAGCTAAGCAAATTAGTAAGGCAAGAACGTCCCTGAGTGAATCCATGCTGAGAAGAATTTATTAAGTTAAATTTTACTAAGTGGCTTCTAATTTTCCTAGCAATAATAGACTCTAGCAACTTTCCTATGATTGATGTGAGACTAATGGGACGGTAATTGGATGCTATCGATTTATCACCTTTTTTGAAGATCGGAACTACATTTGCAAGCTTCCAAGCTTCTGGAACTAAACCTGTTTCTAATGACTTGTTAAATATAATGCTAATGGACTACTTAACTCATCTCTGCATTCTTTTAATACTCTAGCATATACCTCGTCAGGACCAGGCGATTTTTGAGGTTTCAGTCTGTCAATTTCCTTAAGCACATCATTTCTACTTATACTAACTGTACTTAACATATTTTCTATACTATCACTATATACCATATTGACTTCTGGAATCTGTGCCAAATTTTCATTAGTGAAAACGGAAAGAAACTGACTATTTAATGTACTGCACATTTCTAAATCATTTTCTGTTATTTCTCCTATTGAAGTTTTTAGGGGGCCTATTTCATCTCTAACTTTAGATTTATATAGTTGGTAAAAAGCTTTAGGGTTATTTTTTGAGTCGCTGGCTATCCTTATTTCATAATTTCTTTTTGCTTTCCTGATTTCCTTTTTGACCTGTCTTGATAGAGTCTGATAGTATATATGTAAATGATTTTCACCTTTCTTTATTTTTCGATATATTCCTTTCTTTTTTCCTATAAGATCTATTAGCTTATTAGTCATCCATTTTGGTTGGTTCTGCGTCGATCTAAATCTTCTTTTAGGGATATATTTATTTTGAGCATTGTGGAGTGAAGCAATAAACTGGTTATATGTAGGTGGCAAGTTTAACTCTGGCATATCCTGACTTAATCGCTTAACAATAGGGTCCACCCTTAAGTCTCTTCTTAGCCCACCATAATCGGCTTTTCTGAAATCTGGGATAAGTGTCGTATTCTCTTTAGCATTCCCTGTCCATTGTATATTAAAATAAATAGATTTATGATCGCTATTTCCTAGGTGGTCACCAATCTCTACATTATTTATCATATGTTCATTGTTACTGAAAACTAAATCAAGAATATTAATACCTCTAGTCGGCGTATCTATGAATTGAAATAAAAAACTATCTTGTACTACCTCTATAAACTCTACTGAATCGGAGTCGCCTATTTGGTGCTGCCAATCAATGTTCGGAAAATTAAAATCCCCCATAATGCACACATTGCTAAACCTTGATGCTATTTTAATTTCCTCCCATAACGATTTTCCGCCATTTCTACTCATATTAGGCGGTCTATATATAACTCCAATAACTATGGTCTCACTACCTTCGTTAACTTCTACCCAAACACTTTCATTATCATTATTTAGTCTAATACCTGATTTAATACAGCTTTTTAATGTACTCCTAACAAACACTGCTATACCCCCGCCCCTCCTACTTGTTCGGTCATATTTAAACAAACTATATCCTGGAATATCAAATTCTGCTAAAAAATGCCTAGATTCTGTATTAATCCACGTTTCAGTTAGCGCTATTATGTCTATATTTTCTGTGCTAACGAGTGCTCTAAGTTCGTTCATTTTGTTACATAAACTCCTACAATTTGTATAATATACCCTCAACCTATTACTTTTATTTGCAACTAATTTTCTATTGTGTTTAGCTAACTTATTATTTCCTGTTGAACTACTAGCTCTAGACGGAAATTCTACTCCAGTATTCTCATCTTTACTATCAGTTACATGTGTAGTGTTATCGATACTACTATTACACATCACTATATCCGCACTATCTTGACTGATTATTTCTATTTTACTCACTGGTTTGTCACATGAAGTACCTGCTCCATATGGAGACAGTATTTTACTTACACACCCAGGGTTTTTTTAACGAAACCCCGCAACAATCTTGTCGAGTGAGCTGGCCAAGGTCGAAACTCCTAGTCGAGAGAGATGTACTCCATCCTGGGCATACAGTTCATCCTTACCATAAAGAGGGACCAGTTATCCAGGAATGGAATAGTATTTGCCTTACAATACTTCTCCAGCCGGCTATTTACACCAATAGCCCTGGAGGACCATTCCTTCCTTACCCCTCTTCTAGGCAGGATACTGTTTACCACAGGAACTCCACCTTTTTCCTTGATCCTCTCCAACATTTCCTGATACTTGGAGAGCAACTCCTCAGTCCTGCATCTCCATATGTCGTTGCTCCCTGCGTTGAGGAAGATGATGGGGTCCTCCCCACTCACTTCCATGACAGCATCTATCTTCTCAGCCACCCTCCCGACTCCGGCACCAGGCACGCAGACAACTTTACCAACCTGAGTGTTTGTTGCCCTGCCAAGGTATCTAACCAATGAATCACCGACAATGAAAACAGACTTAGCTTTTTCCTTTTGTCGGCGTGTAGCAGCAGTTGTTGCAGCAACAGCAGCAGACTTCCCCCCCTCCCCTCTCACTGCCTCGATGATCGCCACTTCATCGCCATCACTCTCATCAGCCAAGGTGCTGAAGTTGTTGTGGGTCTTGACTGGCTGCCTTTTCAGCTTGCAGGCCGTTGCACTAGTTGACACCACTTTCCAAGGGGCTTCACAATCCCTGGGAACACTTCCGGTAGCCTCACACTTCTTCTCCGCCATAGCTAGTCTCAAGGCCAAATTTTCATCTTTGAGACACTGAATCTCCTGCTCCACACTCTCCAGTCTCTCTTGCAAAGCAAGACAAAGCTGGAGAGTATGGGAGGAGACAGCAGACTCATCAACAACAGCCATCACTATGAAAGTTCACTAGGACCTCACTAAGGGTAAACAGGTTCACTAGCGGTCACTGGGGACGTCCGCACAGGTCAGGGGTCAGAGAGCAACTGAATAGTAATGTCAGTGGTTTGGAGAGCTCATCCTTAGCTTCCTTTAGAACTCTAGGCGAGATTGTATCCGGTCCAGGCGTTTTATTTACCTTGAGTTTATCTAAACAATTCAATACTTCTCTCTCTGTAACGGTGATATTGCTTAGAACATCTGAATTATCAATCTGAATCGGCGATGGTGTAGGGATATCACTGAGGTCTTCTGTTGTAAAAACTGATGCAAAGAAGGTATTGAGGGCATTACTCATTTGTACTTCGTCTTTGGTGTATTCTCCATTTTCATCGACTAACGGTCCAACAGTTGAAGTAACTACTTTTTTCTTTCTGATATAAATATAGAATTATTTCGGGTTTGTTTTACTTTGATTCGCACTATGTAACTCTAGGGTCTTTTTACTTTGCTTAATTAACTGTTTGGCTTTGCGTCGTAGCTCTACAAATTTCACCCGTTCTTCGTCATTTTGTGAGGATTTTAATCTATCATTAGCAAATTTTTTAGCAAGCAGGCAGTTTGAAATATCTTTATTCCACCATTTGGGCTTATTATTATGGCCTGGACGCCGTATTTTCGATGGTATGCAGTCTTGCACTGCTTTTAGGTAAGTGGTTTCGAATAACTTCCAAGATATATTTATGTCGTTATTGTTAATTAAAAAGCTCCAGTCAGTTTCTTTAAACATAGCTCTAAGTTTATGAAAGTTTGCTTTCTTGAAATTAGGGACTTTTTCGATGCTACTATTTGGTTCGTTACTAGTAAAGTTTAAAGTGAAAGTTATCGTACGATGGTCGCTGTTACTGAATTCATCACCAACATTCAAATTCTCTATTAATTCTTCTTTTGTTGCAAGTACAATGTCAAGTGTTAGCTATAATCAAACCGTCTAGTGTTAGCTATAATCAAACCGTCTAGTGTTAGCTATAATCAAACCGTTTAGTGTTAGCTATAATCAAACCGTCTAGTGTTAGCTAATCAAACCGTATATGCTATAATCAAACCGTCTAGTGTTAGCTATAATCAAACCGTTTAGTGTTAGCTATAATCAAACCGTCTAGTGTTAGCTATAATCAAACCGTCTAGTGTTAGCTATAATCAAACCGTCTAGTGTTAGCTATAATCAAACCGTCTAGTGTTAGCTATAATCAAACCGTCTAGTGTTAGCTATATACAAACCGTCTAGTGTTAGCTATAATCAAACCGTCTAGTGTTAGCTATAATCAACCCGTCTAGTGTTAGCTATAATCAAACCGTCTAGTGTTAGCTATATACAAACCGTCTAGTGTTAGCTATAATCAAACCGTCTAGTGTTAGCTATAATCAAATGCAAGACCGTCTTCTCAACCCCTCTAGTAGTTCACATACAGAACTGGTTGGCAAATGTTCAAAGTTTATAATATTTGTGTTAATTGTAAATTAGTATATTCCGCGCGGCAATATAGGTCATGCCCTTGACCCCTTTTGTACCGGCGACACCTACTTAATTGTGATCTAGCTATATTTAGACGATTTTGTGCAGTTTAAGAAGGATCTGTGGTATTAAAATGGGTTAAGTGAGATAGTTCGAAGCCTGTTAATTGCTGGAGGCCCTTTTTAAACTGAATGTAATCGTCTAATAGTAGCCAGAACAAAGTTAAAAGGCCGGTGCCGGTACAGAAGGGGTTAACCCTTTAAGTTACGATAACTTCTTTCTGCTTTATATGCCGTCAAAAATTAGACGATTCTATGTATTCTAGGAACGATCTCTAGGAATCAGAGACAACGTATTTCTCAACTAACCATCTGACTTCCCTTAAACTTCCTTCCTAAACTGAATAAAAGCGTCTCATGGTAGCCAGAACAAAAAGAAGTAACTCTTCCTCGAATACTAAACAGGTTCCTATAATCATCACATAAGTTAACCCCTTCTGTACTGACGACATCTTTTAAGTTTTATTCTAGCTATATATTTAGACGATTGTGTACAGTTTACGAAAGATATGTGGTAGTAAAAAGGGTTAAGTGAAACAGTTCGAAGCCTGTTAATTGCTGGAGGCCCTTCTTGAAATTACCAATATCGTCTATCAGTAGCCAGAATAGTTATAAGGACGGCACTGTTGTACTGAAAGGGTTAAGATACTGTGTCCATGCTATAGGGAATGCTATACCAAATGTGTGTTTTGAGACCAAGGCGCTACCTTGTCCCAGTTATGCAATTTACACTCACAAATAGAGGTTGTCACATTTACCAGTTTGCCCAGATGTGTACAGTACAAAGGAGTACAAAGGAAATCAAGCAACAACAGATCTAGTGACCCTTCTAGGCTGCTTGTCCTCCAAAACACTGAGGATCAAGTGTCCAAACAGTGGTTTAGAGTGGGTAAGGGAACATTGGAAAGGGAACTACTGCCCGTGGCAGGACTAGGAAGTTAGTAGGGGACATATGGGTTAGTAACTGAGGGGAGGATAAAATAAAGTTATTCATTTACAAACGCAGTCAATCGCGGGTTTGATGCGAGATATTTGTCTAAGCGGAATTTAAATGAATCAACGGTGCTGCAGTCTATAACGTCTCGGGGAAGCCCATTCCACAAGTTGACAACTCGATTGAAGAAGAAATTCTTAGATTCGTGTGAGTTAAAAGATTTACCAATAATTTTGCAACGGTTTCCCCGCGTGTAATTAGATTGGTCGATAGTGAAGTACTTACTACAGTTCATATTGTCGATGCCTTTGATGATTTTGAACACTTGAATTAAGTCACCTCTTAATCTGCGCTGGGTTAAAGGAAATAGATTTAATTCTCTAAGACGCTCTTCATATGGTTTGTTCTTTAGGCTAGGTATAATTTTGGTAACTCTATGTTGAACTCGTTCTAGCTTGTTTATGTCTTTTTGGTAATAAGGGCACCAGCATTGAACGCAGTATTCCAGAAGAGGGCGGACTAAGGAATTGTAAAGGGTTAGGATAACGTCTTTGGATTTATGCTCAAATGACCTGCCTATAAAGCCAATTTTTTGTTTGCCTTCTTAACAACTTCTGAACATTGTTGACTCGGTTTTAGGTTACTCGATATTGTTACTCCCAGATCGGTTTCTCTGTTTACATTCTTAAGCTGAGTGCCATTCATCGAATAGTTTGCTTTCTCATTTAGGTATCCGATATGTAGTACTTTACATTTATCCGCATTGAAACTCATTTGCCAAATTTGGGCCCAATGTGACAATTTATCTAGATTGTGTTGCATATCGTCAACTTGATCTTTTGAGAGTACGCCATTTGCAATTTTTGGATCGTCAGCAAATTTTGATATTGTACAGGTGAGACCCTCATCTATGTCGTTGATGTAAATTAGAAAGATAATTGGTCCTAGTACCGATCCCTGGGGTACCCCGCTACTTACATTGGTCCATTTAGATGCCTTACCGTTTATGACTACTCTTTGCTTTCTGTCGCTGAGCCAATTTTCTATCAATTTCAACACACCGTCTTGTATTCCATGCCTTTTAGTTTTAGCAGTAAACGTTTGTGGGGAACTTTGTCAAAGGCCTTTTGAAAATCAAGGTATATAATATCTACAGCTTTACTCTCATCGTAGAGGTTGAGGATATCGTGGAAGAAGTCTAAGAGGTTTGTTAAACAGGAACGTTTTTTACGAAAGCCGTGTTGAGTATCTTTAAGTATGTTATTTTCCTCTAAGTGATTTACGAGTCTGTCTCTTATGACCGTTTCTAGCATTTTACATACAACTGAGGTTAAGCTAATTGGACGATAGTTACTGGTAGGGATTTGCTGCCTTTTTTTAATATCGGTGTTACGTTGGCTAGCTTTCACTGATCAGGCATAGTTCCAGACTGCAAGGATTTATTGAATAGTAATGTCAGTGGTTTGGAGAGCTCATCCTTAGCTTCCTTTAGAACTCTAGGCGAGATTGTATCAGGTCCAGGCGTTTTATTTACCTTGAGTTTATCTAAACAATTCAATACTTCTCTCTCTGTAACGGTGATATTGCTTAGAACATCTGAATTATCAATCTGAATCGGCGATGGTGTAGGGATATCACTGAGGTCTTCTGTTGTAAAAACTGATGCAAAGAAGGTATTGAGGGTATTACTCATTTGTACTTCGTCTTTGGTGTATTCTCCTTTTTCATCGACTAACGGTCCAACAGTTGAAGTAACTACTTTTTTCTTTCTGATATAACTATAGAATTTTTTCGGGTTTGTTTTACTTTGATTCGCAATATGTAACTCTAGGGTCTTTTTACTTTGCTTAATTAACTTTTTGGCTTTGCGTCGTAGCTCTACAAATTTCACCCGTTCTTCGTCATTTTGTGAGGATTTTAATCTATCATTAGCAAATTTTTTAGCAAGCAGGCAGTTTGAAATATCTTTATTCCACCATTTGGGCTTATTATTATGGCCTGGACGCCGTATTTTCGATGGTATGCAGTCTTGCACTGCTTTTAGGGAAGTGGTTTCGAATAACTTCCAAGATATATTTATGTCGTTATTGTTAATTAAAAAGCTCCAGTCAGTTTTTTTAAACATAGCTCTAAGTTTATGAAAGTTTGCTTTCTTGAAATTAGGGACTTTTTCGATGCTACTATTTGGTTCGTTACTAGTAAACTTTAAAGTGAAAGTTATCGTACGATGATCGCTGTTACTGAATTCATCACCAACATTCAAATTCTCTATTAATTCTTCTTTTGTTGCAAGTACAATGTCAAGAACGTTATTACCACGGGTCGGTGTTGCAAGGTATACTGTATATTGCCGAGTTATGGGAATGTGTTCTCTTGAAATACTGTATGACAATGTGATATATACAGTATATAACTATATATGTGTGTGTGTGTGTGTGTGTATTCAGGCATATACCCCATAGCTGGGGGTGGCCGACTCGAGACAGAGCTCGAACAGAAACAACAAAATATAATGAAAATCGAAATTCGCACACATCTAAGTCGTAATGGAGAAGATCCATAATTATCAGAGCATATCCATCATGAATGTTATTTACTGTGAAACATACACGCGTAGGCTCGTATTTCAGAGTATCTACAGAGACAAAGTATTGGCTTCTACACTTAGAATAAAAAGGGGGCGCTAACATTTTTTTAGAAACTTGAAATAGAATATATCTAAAGTCCACTTTTAACCCATGCAGTACCAGAGACGTCCTTGTCATCATATTCTGGCAACTATTAGACGATTTTATTCAGCTTAGGAAGGACCTCTAGCAATAATAAAGGATTCAAACTATCTCAACCTACCAATCTAACTACCACAGAGCCTTCCCAAGCTGCATATGATCGTCCAAAAGTAGCTAGCATAAAATATAACACGTCGCTGGTACTCAAAGGGTTAAGAACTATAAGGAACATCCAAATACCCTCACCCAGTGAACCTGTTAAGGGGAGATTTCCACTTGCGGGATTTTTTTCTGGACTCCTTTCTCCCTCATGTTTATCCCCATTGTTTTTTCTAATTTTAAGACATTTGCTCCATTATGTTGACGATTTTAAGAACTTTCAACCCATTTCTGTCAATTTTAAGACCTTTCGTGCCATTTAGGTGTCGATTTTATCCTGGCGAACGATAGCGAGCCTGTAATTTAAGAGTAACCGGCCTTCGGCCGGTATTTTTTTTTTACCGAAAAATGTACAAATTTATCTTGAAAGGGGATCAAGGGGGTGACATTTTAAGATTGCTGGAGGAGTAGGAAACAAACTAAAAGCCTCCCCTTAAGAACTATAAGGAACATCCAAATGCCCTGAACCAGTGAACCTGTTATTCTTATAAATCTTCGAAGGCCACCTGTGTGAGTATAATTTCTCAAGCCAGTAATCGCATGATACGGATATAATGTACGCAGCAGAGGTCGCTCCCCTATTCGGCACGTGTTAAGGGGGTCACAGGCTTTTTTTCTTTCTCGCCCTTTCTCTCTTTCCCTGGCTTGTATCCATTCGGTCCCATTCAGCCTACTGTTTTAAGACGTTTACCCCCATCCAGGTGTCAATATTTTCCTGGCGAGCGGTAGCGAGCCAGTATATATATATTTTTTGTTTTAACAGCAAGCTAAATTTGTACATTTTTCGATAGAACATTTCTCCGGCGAAGCCGGATTTCTCCATACAATGCTGGCTTGCTATCGCTCGCCAGGAAGAAATCGACACCTGGATGGGGATAAACATCTTAAAACAGTTGGCTGAATGGGGCCGAATGGATACAAGCCAGGGAAAGCGAAAATGAGAACATTCGGCACGTGTAAGATGAGATATGTATGCCAAGTTCCAATCCTAGCTACATGGGTATTCATCTTAATAAATAAAGGTCAATGTTTGTCTGTTTGTCAGTTACCCGACTACCCGACGTTTGTCACTAAACTCCTCCCACAGTTTTGGTGCCAGGTGGGAGTGTGGGGCACCGTTGGAAAGCCCAGGCTTTGGAGATGGTTTTAGGCGAGTTTAGTGGAAATCAGAGACACTTTTGTTTAATAACATTTTCGGCAGAACTTATGTAGTATACGGGAGCGAAAAAAATGCGAAAAAAATGGCCGTTTGGGGCAGAAGGAGGCCTCCGATCGAAAAGGTGTATGGAACGAAAGTCAGATCCAAAATCGGAGGTCATTTAGCGGCCGAAATCGAGGTCGCCGTTTAATGAGGCACAGGGAGGTCGAGGCCGGTGATTATGGTAGTAATAGTAGTATTGTGATGATTGTGGTAGTAGTGATTGATGATGGTGATTATGGTAGTAGTAGTGGTGGTAGTAGTGATGGTGATTATGGTGATTACCCGGGCAACGCCGGGTACCCCTGCTAGTAGATCATATAACGCAATTAAGGGGGAGATGGGTCGATTCTCTAGATCCCCTTCTCCTACCTACCTATGTTCACCTATGTGGAGTTCGCCTCTTGCTAGTGGCACCAAAGAGCGCACCACCCTTCGTTGTTGTTTGAACGAAAAAGTCCCTAATTTCAAGAAAGCAAACTTCCATAAACTTAGAGCTATGTTTAAAGAAACTGACTGGAGCTTTTTAATTAACAATAACGAAAATAAAATAAAAACGGAGATATCTAATAATAGAAAATATATTCAATGTTTCACTCACGTCCATACTAACCTGAATGTACTACTATCCAACGTAAACTACATGAACACGTCGTGGTATAATGCAATGATTAAAGCATTTGAATAGTGACAACATTTGAAAATAGACACGATATTGCCAATAGATATGAAATTGCATTGTTGAGATGTCTTTCTCTTTCTCTCTCTCTCTCTCAAGCCTTTTAAGGTCGTTGCACACTGACACGAAAGCCCCTCCAGGCGAGTTCCCGACTCGAAATTTCAGCCTGATACGGCGAATCGGCAACACAATCGTGGATATCGGGAATTAGCCGTGGGTGACTCTCACTGTCCAAGTGAGGTATCGGGGGTCGATATGAGATTTTGAGCGGTTCAAAAGTTTGTGGGAATCCCCCGGCAACTGTAAGCAGTTGGTGCAGCAGACTATTCGAAGAGGTGGAGCGCACCCTTGTGAAGATGGGCTCGTCTGGCACTTTTTGTAGTTCGACATCGAGAGCTCTCTTGAAGCTGTCTAACGAGACACCTCTCCTGTCTCTCACTCGCCGCGGGAGTTTGTTGAAGAGACGTGCTCCTCTATGTGATAACCAGCCCTCTCGCAGAGAGCCCATAGCCCTCCGATTTATCATCTTGGGGATATCGCATTCCCAGCCTCTCCTATCATTGAATTTCATTGTTATTGGTGTATGTAGATTTGGTACAAAACCCTCTGCGATTTTCCACGTATATATATTAAGTATCGTTCCCTTCTACGTTCCAACGAATACAGTTTGAGTGATTTTAAGCGATCCCAATAGTGTAACTGTTTTACTGAGTTTATATGACTGTGAGGTGAAGTTCCTTTGTACACTTTCTAAGTCATTAATTTCACCTAATTTGTATGGGGATGTTAATACGTTACAGTATTCTAGCCGCGGTAGCACCAGGGATTTGAAGAGTGTTATCATAGGCAATTCACCGCGAGTTCTAAATGTTCGTAGAATCCAACCTGTTAGCCGTTTCGCAGCTGCAACTTTGACCTGGTTATGTTCTTTGAATCCCATATTTTCAGACATTATCACGCCAAGGTCTTTCACATTGTCTTACGTTCTATTATGTGATTGGATTCTGTTATGTAACTTGTGCTCTTTTTAACGAAATCCTTATCTCCGTATCGTATCGTGTTATTGAAATTTGTCTTCATTAAATTGCATGTCATTTTCCCTGGTCCACTGGAACACCTTATTTATGTCCTCTTGCAGCCGGCCTGTGTCTTCCTGTGTCTTTACTATCATACTCAGTTTCGTGTCATCCGCAAAGGAGGATACTGTACTGTGTCTTGTGTTGGCATCTATGTCATTTATTAGAATGAGGAAAAGAAGGGGCGCTAGTACTGTTCCTTGGGGAACTGAGCTTTTGACGTCTGAAGGCTCGAATGTTACTTGGCTTACTGCTACTGATTGTTTTCGGTTCACGAGGAAGTTGTATATCCACCTTCCGATTTTACCTGTTATCCCTTTTGCTTTAAGTTTGTGTGCAATAATACCGTGATCACATTTATCAAATGCCTTAGCAAAATCGGTATAGATGACGTCCACGTTTTTCTTTTCTTCTAGGGATTTAAGAATTCTGTCGTAGTGTTCCAATAGTTGCGAGAGACATGATCTTCCTGCTCTGAACCCATGTTGACCAGTGTTGTGTAGTTCATTTTTTTTCCATAAATGTTGAGATTTTGCCTCGCAGGACTCGCTCGAAAATTTTAATGATGTGGGAAGTCAGAGCTACTGGGCGATAGTTTTTTGGTAGTGCTTTACTCCCTCCTCTATGCAAAGGGGCAATTATTGCGTTTTTCAAACTATCCGGTATTTCTCCAGTGTCTAGACTCCTTCTCCACATTATAGCCAGGGGTTTTGAGAAGTTTTCCTTAAATTTCTTTATTAGGATTGAACTCCACGAGTCCGGGCCTGGTGCCGAGTGGGATGGCATGTTGGCGATGACTTCTGCTATGTCTTTTGGTCCGAAATTAATGTCCAGAATCTGGGTAGTTTCATGAAAAATTAATTTTGGTC